>CM040818.1:21417807-21722807 GCA_022828995.1 Vimba vimba
TGCACTGGTCCAAACTGATAAACGGTCCTTCAACCACACAATAACGAGCAGTTTCGTTCCGGTTGCATTACGTTTGCCATTTGATGTTGGGCAATGTTGTGGTCTCGCCGGCGTCTCTTACATTATGAGCGCGCTTGCCACGCGCAACGCTCCTATACATTTGAAATAACGAAATTGTAATTGAAATTCACCTCAAAACATATCCGCTCCCACGCCCCCCCTGTGAACTCTGGCGCCCCCCTAAGGGGGGCGCGGACCCCAGGTTGGGAACCAATGATTTAGAAAATGGGTATGGCAAAAAACACTCAAAAGCCTGTAAATCCTAAACAAAAACTCAGACAACTCACTAAACTGCCTTATGTGCTTAAAGACCCTAAATGCTTGAACCCCGCTAAATGCTGCTTGCAGCTTTAATTAGGGGTTCAAGCATGAAATGCTGAAACCCTATTGTAATTGTACTGATTTTTATTATTATTATTATTATTATTATTCTTCTGCCGTAAAACGCATCGTGCAGCCCAAACCGTAGGGGCTAGAGCATTGAAACTTTGCCAGATGGTAGTACAAAAATCGAGGAGAGGTTCAGAGATTATGACCACGATTGGCCCATAGGTGGCGCTATAGCGACCAAAAGCGCGAAACTGCTCATAACTCCTAGACCGTATGTCGTAGACTCAAGTGTCTTATATCATTGGAAAGCTGGACGCCTGACGAACAAAACGTATATCTCCGATTTCATTTCCGTCATGATAGATTTTCCGCCATTTTGAATTTTGTCAAAAACCTACTTTTGCGAACTAGTCCGTGGTTTTTTGCCCGATCGGAACCAAACCAGTGCAGAAATGTTCTCTAGAGTCTGAAGATTAATAATTATTGAAAAAAAGTTGAAATTTCGATTCACGGACGCTAAGGGTCGCCAAAATGGACGTTGTGGGAGGAGCCTATTTTACTAAAATGGTTATAACTCCAGAAGTAAATGAGGTATTTTCACCAAACTTGGTACACATATGTAAGAGGTCAATCTGAGGTCACGGTAAAAAAATCGCGGCGATTGGCCAAATGGTGGCGCTATAACATGAAAAAAACATAAAACAGGCTATAACCACCTGACCGTTAGTCCGATTGACTTGAAAATTGGTATGCAGTGTCTTGGTCCAAGGTGCCATGTATGTCTATGAGGACATTGGCGTATCTCAAAAAACATGGCCGCCATTGGCCAATGAAGTTGAGCACCTATTAGACAAGGTTAACGGAGGCCGATCAGAAGGAAACTCGGTGGGCATGTTCGACTCATGGCCCTAGAAGTCTGTAAGAATTTTGAAAGAAATCGGCCACTAGTTGGCGCTAACGAGTTTTATGGCTCTGTAATCACGTGGTGTTACACATATTATCACAAAATGCATATCATTTGATAGATCTGCTCATGCTGAACAACTTTGCCTCTAGAACCATTGCTGTCAATCAAACCTTTCATTAAATATTCATGAATATGTTAAAAACCTACTTTTGCGAACTAGTCCCTGGTTTTTCGCCCGATCGGAACCAGACCAGTCTAGGACAATTCTCTGGACTCTCTAGATCAATAATTATCGAAAAAAAGTTGAACTTTTGCATTTGGATGGCTTTAAAAGGGTCATTTATAAAATGGGCGTGGCAAAATACACTAAAAAGCCTATAAATCCTAAATGAAAACTCAGAACTTCACAAAAATTGGTGAGCATATGTGTCATAACATCATAAACAAGCATGCAAAATTTTATGGAGATCGGACAATAGTTGGCGCTATAACTGGTAAAAGGCTTTAAAACCATATATTTCCTATGGTAAACTGCCTGTATTGGCTGTAAATGGTCTTTTCCATGTCTGATCATATAATTTTCATATCATAATGTTAAAAACTAGTGCATAACCATTCTCTGGATTCACTAGAACAATAGTTGTCAGAAAAAGTTGAACTACTTCATTTGGATAGCTATAATAGGTTCACTTCAAAATGTGGCCTTTACCAAGTGTCCCCGAAAGCCTATATCTCTTTAATGAATGTTCAAACCTTCTTAAAAACAAGTCAGAACATGTGAAATATCACTCTGAACATGCATGAAAATTTTCAGACAGATCGGACAAAATTTGCCTCTATAACAGTTAAAAAGGTGAAAATGATATGAATTAATGGCATGTTAAGCCAATAAGTGGTATTTTACTGCCCCCCGCTGTTTAAAATAGTCATTTTCTCATATTGGTATTGGTATCAGCCATGGTAAATCATGATAAATGATGGTGTGTGTGTGTGTGTGTGTGTGTGTGTGTGTGTGTGTGTGTGTGTGTGTGTGTGTGTGTGTGTGTGTGTGTGTGTGTGTGTGGTACAAATATAACAAAGGTTTTATTTTCCAACATGAAAACAAACATAACAGAGTGCTAGTGCACAAACAATAACCGACAATGATAATGGATGAGAGGGGAACTTAAATACACAGATCAAGACAAGGACAACAGGTGACGGTTATGATGATGAGGAGCAGGTGATGATGAGGAGGGTGATGAGGAGCAGGTGCAGGTGATGACGACAGATAGTGAATGTGATGAAGACAGAAGGTGAATGTGATGAAGGTGAATGTGACACCAATATCACTAAAACATTTGTGTGTGTGTGTGTGTGTGTGTGTGTGTGTGTGTGTGTGTGTAGCATTATTGTGTGTAGCATATGTAGCAAGTATGCATTATTGAGTTAACATGGAAACACTGGTTTGCTTTAGTGCAGAAAACTGGTCAAAATCATGAGGTTTAAAGTGAAAGTGAGCCAATAAGTGGTCTTCTACTGCCCTCTGCTGGCCATTCTACTTATTAATTAAATTTTTCCACATGTGCTTGCATTTATACTTGAATACACACTAAAAATCACTTATATAGCAATAACTATTATAACACAATCATATTTTGTCAGTGTTAATCACTTTATTTGCACTGACACTTCAAATAATTGCTAGTAATGTGGTAAATCATGGTAAATCATGGTTAACTATGCTGTGTGTGTGTGTCTGTGTGTGTGTGTGTGTGTGTGTGTGTGTGTGTGTGTGTGTGTGTGTGTGTGTGTGTGTGTGTGTGTGTAAGCATGCATTGAGTTAACATGGATAAACTGGTTTGCTTTAGTGCAGAAAACTGGTTTAAAGTGAAAGTGAGCCAATAAGTGGTCTTCTACTGCCCTCTGCTGGCCATTCTACTTATTAATGAAATATTTCAACATGTGCTTGCATTCATACTTGAATACACACTAAAAAAATCACTTATATAGCAATAACTTTTATAACACAATCATATTTTGTCAGTGTTAATCACTTTATTTGCACTGACACTTCAAATAATTGCTAGTAATGTGATAAATCAGGCTAGAAACATGGTAAATCAAAGTAAATAATACTAGATTGTCGTTTATCTCCTGGTAAATAATACTAGAACGTGGTATATCATGGTAAATCATGGTTAACTAAACTGTGTGTGTATGTGTGTGTGTGTGTGTGTGTGTGTGTGTGTGTGTGTGTGTGTGTGTGTGTGTGTGTGTGTGTGTGTGTGTGTGTAAGCATGCATTGAGTTAACATGGAAAAACTGGTTTGCTTTAGTGCAGAAAACTGGTTTAAAGTGAAAGTGAGCCAATAAGTGGTCTTCTAGTGCCCTCTGCTGGCCATTCTACTCAATAATGAAATATTTTAAGTCAAGTCAAGTCAAGTCAAGTATATTTGTATAGCGCTTTTCACAATACAGATTGTATCAAAGCAGCTTCACAGTATTAAATTAAAATAATACAACAAGGTTTGTTTCTAGTGGAATTTATTGATAAAATCAAATTAGATATCCCCAGAATATCCCCAACTGAGCAAGCCAAAGGCAACAGTGGCAAGGAACCGAAAAACTCCATCAAGTGACCTAATAGTGTCCTAAAACTCCATCAGGTGACCCAATGGAGAAAAAAAAAACCTTGGGAGAACCCAGGCTCAGTCGGGGGCCAGTTCTCCTCTGGCGTTTATTAACTAGAGGCCGGATTGTAATTTGAACTGTAAGATTAAAAATATTATATGAATGCCTGGCTGAAGAGATGCGACTTTAATCTAGTTTTAAACTGGGAGAGCGAGTCTGAGCAACGAACAGTATCAGGAAGGCTATTCCAGAGTTTTGGAGCTTTTACATGTGCTTTTGCATTCATACTTGGACACACACTAAAAATCACGTATATAACTAACTATTATAACACAATAATATTTTGTCAGTGTTCATCACCTCATTTGCACTGACACTTCACATAATTGCTAGTAATGTGGTTAATCATGCTAGAAACATTGTAAATCATAGTAAATAATACTGAAATGAGGTGTATCAAGGTAAATCATGCTAGAATCCTAATAAATCATTCTGGAACATGGTATATGATAGTAAATCATGCTAGAATCATATTAAATAATTCTAGAATGTGGCAAATCGTTGTGGGAGGAGCCTATTTTACTCAAATGGCTATAACTCAAGAAGTAAATGAGATATCTTCACCAAACTCAGTACACATGTGTATGGGTTCAATTTGAGGTCACAGTAAACAATTTTATGGAGATCGGACCATAGGTGGCGCTATAACTGTTAAAAAGCTTTAAAACCATATATATCCCATGGCAAATTGCCTGTATTGGCTGTAAATGGTCTTTTCCATCTATTATGTCAGTGGTTACATGCTTGCTAAATAAATCTTAATAACTTTTGATGCTTTTGTGCTTAAATGCCTTAAAGGCCTTAACTGCTTGAACCCCGATAAATGCTGCTTGCAGCTTTAATTATTATTATTATTCTGCCGTAAAACGTATCGTGCAGCCCAAACCGTAAGGGCTAGAGCTTTGAAACTTTGCCAAATGATAGTACAAAAATCGAGGAGAGGTTATCAAATTATGACCTCGATTGGCCCATAGGTGGCGCTATAGCATCAAAAAGCGCAAAACTGGTCATAATTCCTAGACCGTATGTCGTAGTCTCAAGTGTCTTATATCATTGGAAAGCTGGATACCTGGAGAATAACATGTATACCTCCGATTTCATTTCCGGTATGCAAATTTTTCCGCCATTTTGAATTTTGTCAAAAACCTACTTTTGCGAACTAGTCCGTGGTTTTTCGCCCGATCGGAACCAAACCAGTGCAGAAATGTTCTCTAGAGTCTGAATATCAATAATTATCGAAAAAAAGTTGAAATTTCGATTCCCGGACTCTAAGGGGCGCCAAAACGTACGTTGTGGGAGGGGCCTATTTTACTAAAATGGCTATAACTCCAGAAGTAATTGAGGTATCTTCACCAAACTTGGTACACATATGTAAGAGGTCAATCTGAAGTCACAGTAAAAAAATCGCGGCGATTGGCCACATGTTGGCGCTATAACATGAAAAAAACATAAAACAGGCTATAACCACCTGACCGTTAGTCAGATTGACTTGAAAATTGGTATGCAGTGTCTTGGTCCAAGGTGTCATGTATGTCTATGAGGACATTGGCGTATCTCAAAAAACATGGCCGCCATCGGCCAATGAAGTTTGAGCAAGGTTAACGGAGGCTGATCGGAACGAAACTCGATGGGCATGTTTGTCTCATGGCCCTAGAGGTCTGTAAGAATTTTGAAAGAAATCGCCCACTAGTTGGCGCTAACGAGTTTTATGGCTCTGTAATCACGTGGTGTTACACATATTGTCACAAAATGCATATCATTTGATAGATCTGCTCATGTTGAACAACTTTGCCTCTAGAACCATTGCTGTCAATCAAACAGTTCATTAAATATTCATGAATATGTTAAAAACCTACTTTTGCGAACTAGTCCCTGGTTTTTCGCCCGATCGGAACCAGACCAGTCTAGGACAATTCTCTGGACTCTCTAGATCAATAATTATTAAAAAAAAGTTGAACTTTTGTATTTGTATGGCTGTAATAGGGTCATTTATAAAATGGGCGTGGCAAAATACACTAAAAAGCCTATAAATCCTAAATAAAAACTCAGAACTTCACAAAAATTGGTGAACATATGTGAAATAACATCATTAACAAGCATGCAAAATTTCATGGAGATCGGACAATAGGTGGCGCTATAACTGTTAAAAAGCTTTAAAACCATTTATTTCCTATGGTAAATTGCCTGTATTGGCTGTAAATGGTCTTTTCCATCTCTGATCATATAATTTTCATATCATAATGTTCAAAACTAGTGCAATACAATTCTCTGGACTCACTAGATCAATAATTGTCAGAAAAAGTTGAACTACTTCATTTGGATAGCTATAATAGGTTCACTTCAAAATGTGGCCTTTACCAAGTGTCCCTGAAAGCCTATATCTCTTTAATGAATATTTAAACCTTCTTACAAATAAGTCAGAACATGTGAAATATCACTCTGAACATGCATGGAAATTTTCAGACAGATCTGACAAAATTTGCCTCTATAACAGTTAAAAAGGTGAAAATGATATGAATATAATGGCATATTAAGCCAATAAGTGGTATTTTACTGCCCCCTGCTGTTTAAAATAGTAATTTTGTTATATTGTTCTATAATTTACATTTAGACTTCATAAAATCACTATTTTAACATTTACAATTACATTTAGTCAAAATCCACCTGTTAAAGTATTATTATTGACAGTTTGATCACATCATATAGTTCAAATGTCTGTATCTACAACATAATGTGTGTGTGTAGTCTTAGGTTTCTGAATAAATTCTGAATCATCTGATTAATAGCTTACAAAGACTTTGTGAAATGTTTATAGACCATTGAAATATATTTTCATAATGACATATCCCAATAGCATTGAAAAAACAACAACATTTGTCTTTGTGTGTGTGTGTGTGTGTGTGTGTGTGTGTGTGTGTGTGTGTGTGTGTGTGTGTGTGTGTGTGTGTGTGTGTGTGTGTGTGTGTGTGTGTAAACATGCATTATGGAGTTAAAATGGAAAAACTGGTTTGCTTTAGTACAGAAACATGGTGAAAATCATGAAGTTTAAAGTGAAAGTGAGCCAATAACTGGTCTTCTACTGCCCTCTGCTGGCCATTCTACTTATTAATGAAGTCTACTCACATATGCTTTTGCATTCATTATACACTAAAAATCACTTATATAACAATAAGACACTAAAAAATCACTTATATAACAATTACTATTGTAGCACAATCATGCTAGAATCATAGTAAATAATACTAGAATGTGGTAAATTGTTGTGGGAGGAGCCTATTTTACTAAAATGGCTATAAGTCAAGAAGTAAATGAGATATCTTCACCAAACTCAGTACACATGTGTATGGGTTCAATTTGAGGTCACAGTAAGCAATTTTATGGAGATCAGACCATAGGTGGCGCTATAACTGTTAAAAAAGCTTTAAAACCATATATTTCCTATGGTACATTGCCTGTATTGGCTGTAAATGGTCTTTTTCATCTATTATGTCAGTGGTTAGATGCTTGCTAAATAAAACTAATAACTTTTGATGCTTTTGTGCTTAAAGGCCTTAAAGGCCTTAACTGCTTGAACCCCGATAAATGCTGCTTGCAGCTTTAATTAGGGGCCAAGCACCGAAGGTGTGGAGGCACCTATTGTATCTGTTCCCGTTCTTATTATTATTCTTCTTCTTCCGCCATGGGAGTCTATGGCAGCCCATAGAACCGATTGCGGGAAAGTTGTTTTGGTTTGACGTTCTGATAGAGGACAGTCCCAACATTAAGTACACCAATTTTTGTGTCTCTAAGTCATTCCCTCTAGCGCCACCACCTGTCCAAAGTTTCACTTTTACTTTGCTAATAACTTTTGAACCGTAAGGCCAATCAGCGAAATCCTTTTTTCCTCTGATTCCTGAGCTCATGACGATTCGATTGCAACCTATATCGTCATTTTCCGTCATAAAAACATGGCCGCCATTTTGAATTTTCCTAAAAGGTACTTTTTCGAACTCGTCCTAGACGGTTTGTCCGATTTGCACGAAAATTGAATCGGATCATCTTCAGGCAGGGCTGACAAAAAGTTATTAAAATCTTGTTGATTCGTCAAACCGTTTTCGATAAACGCTCGAACAAATTTTACGTAGCGCTTGCAAAAACAGTCGTAAGGCTGTATCTCCGCAACGGTTTATCGTATTCAGACCAAACTTGGTACATGTACTCCCAAGCATGACCTGAGGCTACATGCTGCGTTTCGGCACAGCGCCACCTACAGGTCCGGAGATATGAAAAATGGCTATTTTTGCCTATAACTTCTGAACAGTTTGTCCAAAAATCATAAAATTGGTCTTGATAGATTCAGGGCGTCATGCCGAGTCGACTGATATCCAATTTTGCCATATCGGCCAATTTGACTGTCGGCCATTTTGAATTTTGTGCTAAAATGCTGTATTTTAACAACGCATGAACGGATTGTTACGAAACTTGGTATGGGTCATCAGCACGATGTCCTGAAGGAGTGTGAGAAGTTTCGAAACAGCGCCACCTAGTGGTGAATTTTTTTTTTCAAATGCTTATAACTTTGGGTGTGATCGACTTATTTTCACGAAACTCATCTCATTGGACTCCTGAATCGTTGCCGAGTCCAACGATACCAAACATGTTAGGTTTCGCCTAACGGTTTGTGTAGCATTGTGATTTAGCGCTTAAAAAACATTAGGCTATATCTTCGAAACCGTTTGTCCGATTGAGACGAAACCACCGTCAGAAGTTTGGAATCATAGCTTGTTAACCTTATGTAAATGCCCAAATGTGAAAATATTGATGTTTAGGGGTAGTAATATTCAATCAAAGTCATGTGTCAGTCATTTTTTACGTGTTTTTTCATATAAATGTCTATAACTCCGAAGCAAATTGAGATTTTTGCACCAAAATCGACACATATATGTATGGGCTCACTCTGATGACACATAAAAAAAATGGTGGGACTGAGCCTCTTGGTGGCGCTATAATAGAACAAAACATGAAATTCCCATTGATTTCAATAGAGTTTTGTGAAATAAAATGCTATACTAAACAAATGCATTGGTGTAATATTACGAAACTCAGAATGTGCCTTCAGCACCATCCCCTGAAGGTACTCAAAATATTTCGAAACAGCGCCACCTAGTGGTCAAAAGTTATAACAAAATTTCCAAAAAGGCTAATAACTTTTGAATAAATCTGTCTATTGAAATGCCACTGGTCTTAATAGATTCCTTGGGTCAAGCCGAGAACATAGATACCAAGTTTTCCTTATTTGGCCGAACTTCCTGTCCGCCATCTTGATGTTCAGTCAAAACCTACTTTTTCGAACTCCTCCTAGACCGTTTGTCCGATTTTCACCAAAATCGAATCGTATCATCTCCAGACCGTGCCGACTAAAAGTTATGGATTTCGTGTCGATAGACAAAACCGTTTTCGTATAGCGCAGCAGCAAAGTTGAGGCATGATGCTAATAGCACTATTCAGGCTTTATCTCTGCAATGCCTTGACATATTGACACCAAACTTTGTATGTGTCATTGTCACTTCACTCTGACCACATCACATCAGTTTTGTAACTGCGCCACCTATTGGTCGAAAGTGATAATCCATAAAATCATATTTTTAATTATTGTTTCTATGATTTTTCAGGCATTTTGCATAAAATCCTCTTTAAAGTCTATAATTGCTCATTGTTGCAGTTGGTCTGACACTTTCAGACATGTTGGCATGTCTTGTCGTCTTATTCTGCTTGGCCCCGGTAATTGCTGCTTGCAGCTATATTTAGGGGTTCAAGCACGAAGTGCTGAAACCCTATTGTAATTGTACTGATTTTTAGGGGTTCAAGCACGAAGTGCTGAAACCCTATTGTAATTGTACTGATTTTTATTATTATTATTATTATTAGGGGTTCAAGCACGAAGTGCTGAAACCCTATTGTAATTGTACTGATTTTTATTATTATTATTAGGGGTTCAAGCACGAAGTGCTGAAACCCTATTGTAATTGTCCTGATTTTTAGGGGTTCAAGCACGAAGTGCTGAAACCCTATTGTAATTGCTCTGATTTTTATTATTATTATTTTCCCCTAAAACGCATCGTGCAGCCCAAACCGTAAATGCTGGAGACTTGAAACTCAGCCAAATGGTAGTCCTCAATTTGGGGAGAACCTATCAAAGTATGGCCCCGATTGGTCAATAGGTGGCGCTATAGCAAGCAAAAGTATGAAATCAGCCATAACTCCTAGACGGTTTGTCATAGAATCAAGTGTCTTATATCACTGTAATCCTTGGCTCAAGACGGTCAAAACGTATATCTCCGATTTCATTTCCGCCTGGGAAAATTTTCCGCCATTTTGAATTTTCTCAAAAACCTACTTTTGCGAACTAGTCCTAGGTTTTTCGTCCGATTGGAACCAAACCAGTGCAGAAATGTTCTCTGGAGTCTGAATATCAATAATTATCGAAAAAAAGTTGAAATTTCGATTCACGGTCGCTAGGGGGCGCCAAAACGTACGTTGTGGGAGGAGCCTATTTTACTAAAACGGCTATAACTCGAGAAATAAATGAGGTATCTTCACCAAACTCGGTACACATGTGTAACAGTTCAATCTGAGGTCACAGTAAAAAAATCTATAACCTATAACCACCTGACCGTTTGTCCGATTGACTTGAAAATTGGTATGCAGTGTCTTGGTCCAAGGTGCCATGTATGCCTATGAGGACATTGACGTATCTCAAAAAACATGGCCGCCATCGGCCAATGAAGTTTGAGCACCTATTAGACAAGGTTAACGGAGGCTGATCGGAACGAAACTCGATGGGCATGTTCGACTCATGGCCCAAGAGGTCTGTAAGAATTTTGAAAGAAATCGGCCACTAGTTGGCGCTAACGAGTTTTTTCGGCTCTGTAATCACGTGGTGTTGCATACATCCACACAATATGCATATCAGTTGATAGATCTCCTCATACTGAACAACTTTGCCTCAAGAACCATTGCTGTCAATCAAACCGTTCATTTAATATTCGCAAACATGTTAAAAACCTACTTTTGCGAACTAGTCCTAGGTTTTTTGCCCAATCGGAACCAAACCAATCTAGGACAATTCTCTGGACTCTCTAGATCAATAATTATCAAAAAAAAGTTGAACTTTAGCATTTGGATGGCTGTAATAGGGTCATTTATAAAATGGGCGTGGCAAAATACACTAAAAAGCCTATAAATCCTAAATGAAAACTCAAAACTTCACAAAAATGGGTGAGCATATGTCACATAACATCATTAACAAGCATGCCAAATTTTATGGACATCGGACCAAAGGTGGCACTATAACTGTTAAAAAGCTTTAAAACCACATATTTCCTATGGTAAATTGCCTGTATTGGCTGTAAATGGACTTTTCAATCTATTATTTCAGTGGTTAAAAGCTTTCTAAATAAATCTTAATGTCTTAAATGCTTATGTGCTTAAAGGCCTTAAATGCTTGAACCCCGATAAATGCTGCTTGCAGCTTTAATTAGGGGTTCAAGCACGAAGTGCTGAAACCCTATTGTAATTGTACTGATTTTTATTATTATTATTATTATTATTCTTCTGCCGTAAAACGCATCGTGCAGCCCAAACCGTAGGGGCTAGAGCATTGAAACTTTGCCAGATGGTAGTACAAAAATCGAGGAGAGGTTCAGAGATTATGACCACGATTGGCCCATAGGTGGCGCTATAGCGACCAAAAGCGCGAAACTGCTCATAACTCCTAGACCGTATGTTGTAGACTCAAGTGTCTTATATCATTGGAAAGCTGGACGCCTGACGAACAAAACGTATATCTCCGATTTCATTTCCGTCATGATAGATTTTCCGCCATTTTGAATTTTGTCAAAAACCTACTTTTGCGAACTAGTCCGTGGTTTTTTGCCCGATCGGAACCAAACCAGTGCAGAAATGTTCTCTAGAGTCTGAAGATTAATAATTATTGAAAAAAAGTTGAAATTTCGATTCACGGACGCTAAGGGTCGCCAAAATGGACGTTGTGGGAGGAGCCTATTTTACTAAAATGGTTATAACTCCAGAAGTAAATGAGGTATTTTCACCAAACTTGTTACACATATGTAAGAGGTCAATCTGAGGTCACGGTAAAAAAATCGCGGCGATTGGCCAAATGGTGGCGCTATAACATGAAAAAAACATAAAACAGGCTATAACCACCTGACCGTTAGTCCGATTGACTTGAAAATTGGTATGCAGTGTCTTGGTCCAAGGTGCCATGTATGTCTATGAGGACATTGGCGTATCTCAAAAAACATGGCCGCCATTGGCCAATGAAGTTGAGCACCTATTAGACAAGGTTAACGGAGGCCGATCAGAAGGAAACTCGGTGGGCATGTTCGACTCATGGCCCTAGAAGTCTGTAAGAATTTTGAAAGAAATCGGCCACTAGTTGGCGCTAACGAGTTTTATGGCTCTGTAATCACGTGGTGTTACACATATTATCACAAAATGCATATCATTTGATAGATCTGCTCATGCTGAACAACTTTGCCTCTAGAACCATTGCTGTCAATCAAACCTTTCATTAAATATTCATGAATATGTTAAAAACCTACTTTTGCGAACTAGTCCCTGGTTTTTCGCCCGATCGGAACCAGACCAGTCTAGGACAATTCTCTGGACTCTCTAGATCAATAATTATTGAAAAAAAGTTGAACTTTTGCATTTGGATGGCTTTAAAAGGGTCATTTATAAAATGGGCGTGGCAAAATACACTAAAAAGCCTATAAATCCTAAATGAAAACTCAGAACTTCACAAAAATTGGTGAGCATATGTGACATAACATCATAAACAAGCATGCAAAATTTTATGGAGATCGGACAATAGTTGGCGCTATAACTGGTAAAAGGCTTTAAAACCATATATTTCCTATGGTAAACTGCCTGTATTGGCTGTAAATGGTCTTTTCCATGTCTGATCATATAATTTTCATATCATAATGTTAAAAACTAGTGCATAACCATTCTCTGGATTTACTAGAACAATAGTTGTCAGAAAAAGTTGAACTACTTCATTTGGATAGCTATAATAGGTTCACTTCAAAATGTGGCCTTTACCAAGTGTCCCCGAAAGCCTATATCTCTTTAATCAATGCTCAGACCTTCTTAAAAACAAGTCAGAACGTGTGAAATATCACCCTGAACAAGGATGAAAAATTTCAGACAGATCGGACAAAATTTGCCTCTGTAACAGTTAAAAAGGTGAAAATGATATGAATTAATGGCATATTAAGCCAATAAGTGGTATTTTACTGCCCCCTGCTGTTTAAAATAGTCATTTTGTCATATTGTTCTATAATTTATATTTAAACTTTATAAAATCCCTATTTTAACATTTACAATTACATTTACTCAAAATCCATCTGTTAAAGTATTAGTATTGACAGTTTGATCACATCATATATTTCAAATATCTGTATCTACAACATAATGTGTGTGTGTAGTCTTAGGTTTCTAAATAAATTCTGAATAATCTGATTAATAGCTTACAAAGACTTTGTGAAATGTTTATAGACCATTGAAATATATTTTCATAATGACATATCCCAATAGCATTGAAAAAACAACAACATTTGTCTTTGTGTGTGTGTGTGTGTGTGTGTGTGTGTGTGTGTGTGTGTGTGTGTGTGTAAACATGCATTATGGAGTTAAAATGGAAAAACTGGTTTGCTTTAGTACAGAAAAATGGTGAAAATCATGAAGTTTAAAGTGAAAGTGAGCCAATAACTGGTCTTCTACTGCCCTCTGCTGGCCATTCTACTTATTAATGAAGTCTACTCACATATGCTTTTGCATTCATTATACACTAAAAATCACTTATATAACAATAAGACACTAAAAAATCACTTATATAACAATTACTATTGTAGCACAATCATGCTAGAATCATAGTAAATAATACTAGAATGTGGTAAATTGTTGTGGGAGGAGCCTATTTTACTAAAATGGCTATAAGTCAAGAAGTAAATGAGATATCTTCACCAAACTCAGTACACATGTGTATGGGTTCAATTTGAGGTCACAGTAAGCAATTTTATGGAGATCGGACCATAGGTGGCGCTATAACTGTTAAAAAAGCTTTAAAACCATATATTTCCTATGGTACATTGCCTGTATTGGCTGTAAATAGTCTTTTTCATCTATTATGTCAGTGGTTAGATGCTTGCTAAATAAAACTAATAACTTTTGATGCTTTTGTGCTTAAAGGCCTTAAAGGCCTTAACTGCTTGAACCCCGATAAATGCTGCTTGCAGCTTTAATTATTATTATTTTTCTTCTGCCGTAAAACGCATCGTGCAGCCCAAACCGTAAGAGCTGGAACCTTGAAACTTTGCCAGATGGTAGTACAAAAATCGAGGAGAGGTTATCAAATTATGACCCCGATTGGCCCATAGGTGGCGCTATAGCAACCAAAAGCGCGAAACTGCTCAGAACTCCTAGACCGTATGTCGTAGACTCAAGTGTCTTATATCATTGGAAAGCTGGACGCCAGACGAACAAAACGTATATCTCCGATTTCATTTCCGCCATGATAGATTTTCCGCCATTTTGAATTTTGTCAAAAACCTACTTTTGCGAACTAGTCCCTGGTTTTTCGCCCGATCGGAACCAAACCAGTGCAGAAATGTTCTCTAGAAACTGAAGATCAATAATTATCGAAAAAAAGTCGAAATTTCGATTCACGGACGCTAAGGGGCGCCAAAACGTACGTTGTGGGAGGGGCCTATTTTACTAAAATGGCTATAACTCCAGAAGTAAATGAGGTATCTTCACCAATCTCGGTACACATATGTATGAGCTCAATATGAGGTAACAGTAAAAAAATCGCGGCGATTTGCCACATGGTGGCGCTATAATATGAAAAAAACATAAAACAGGCTTTAACCACCTGACCGTTAGTCCGATTGACTTGAAAATTGGTATGCAGTGTCTTGGTCCAAGGTGTCATGTATGTGTATGAGGACATTGGCGTATCTAAAAAAACTTGGCCGCCATCAGCCAATGAAATTTGAGCACCTATTAGACAAGGTTAACGGAGGCCGATCGGAACGAAACTCGGTGGGCATGTTCTACTCATGGCCCTAGAGGTCTGTAAGAATTTTAAAAGAAATCGGCCACTAGTTGGCGCTAACGAGTTTTATGGCTCTGTAATCACGTGGTGTTACACTTATTGTCACAAAATGCATACCATTTGATAGATCTCCTCTTGTTGAACAACTTTGCCTCAAGAACCATTGCTGTCAATCAAACCGTTCATTAAATATTCGTAATTATGTTAAAAACCTACTTTTGCGAACTAGTCCTAGGTTTTTCGCCCGATCGGAACCAAACCAGTCTAGGACAATTCTATGGACTCTCTAGGTCAATAATTATCAAAAAAAAGTTGAACTTTTGCATTTTTCGCATGGCTAACAGGGTCATTTAGAAAATGGGCGTGGTAAAATGCACTCAAAAGCCTATAAATCCTAAACGAAAACTCAGAACTTCACGAAAATTGATGAGCATATGTGTCATAACCTGCTTAAGAAGCATGGAAAATTTTATGGAGAGTTGGCGCTATAACTGTTAAAACGCTTTAAAACCATATATTTCCTATGGTAAATTGCCTGTATTTGCTGTAAATGGTGTCTTCTATCATATAATGTTCATATCATAATGTTCAAAACCAGTGCAGCACAATTCTCTGAACTCTCTAGATCAATAATTATCAGAAAAAAAGTTTAACTTCTTCAAAAGGTGATTTTATATGAATATAATGACATATTAAGCCAATAAGTGGTATTTTACTGCCCCCTGCTGTCATTTCATCATACTACTCCCTAATATTGTTATAAAATTCATATTTAGACTTTATAAAATCATTATTTTAACATTTACAATCACATTTTGTCAAAACTCATCTATTGAGTATTACTATTGACAATTGTGTTACACTGAGATATGGAAATGGACGAAAGTAAATGAATGAAATGAAACGAAAGTATAACGGCATTTAAGCCACGCCCCCGAATACAAATTCATTCATAACTCGAAAACGGAAAGTCGTTGCGCGCTCAAATTTTGATGGTGAGGACCTCTCCGGGCTCTTGATCGAAACGTGTCGTCGCGGGCCTCGGGAGCGCGCCCCCCGCGCATCGCCATCCCGCGGGACCCCCGATTTTGAACGGCCATTACTCCAGACCCAGACCACCCCGAACATTGTGTGAGAGCTCGTTGGAAAGAGCCCGTCCTTGGCTAGCTTCGATTCAAATGTGGTGTTATTTGCCCTGGGCATTCCAGAGATAATAGCCCGAACAGATATGCCTTATTACAGTCATAACTCCCAGCCCCAATCGCCCAAAAACACCTTGATGGTCTCATTCAACAGGGCTCCTCAAGCACTATCTATGCTCTGAGTTTCAGAATTTTTCGCCTTTTGGTTCCTGAGATACAAGTAAAAAAACAAATTCCCATTCATTCATTCAAACACTTCAACTGTAAAATGTAAGCTATAATACCACTGTTGTCCACTAGAGGGAGCAGCAGGATTACGCATGATCTTTTAATTCGCTTTCAGTATTGGGAAATAAACAAATGCTTTAAGAAGCAATCTTTTTTATTATGATGTTTTTTTTTTTTATTATGATATTTGTATATATTTTATTTTTTTATTATGATTATGAACGGTTTGATTGACATTAGTGATTCTTGAGGCAAAGTTGTTCAAGATGAGGAGATGAAGATATTTTCACAATATCACATCCTAAAAACATTGAAAACATATTTGTCTTTGTGTGTGTGTGTGTGTGTGTGTGTGTGTGTGTGTGTGTGTGTGTGTGTGTGTGTGTGTGTGTGTGTGTGTGTGTGTGTGTGTGTGGATGTGTTTGTGTTTGTGTGTCTGTGTGTGTAAGCATGCTTAATGGAAAGAACATGGAGAAACTGCTTTGTTTTACTGGTGGATAAAAAAGTCTTTCAAATGAAAGTGAGTCAATTAGTAGTCTTCTACTGCCCTCTGCAGGACATTCTACTTAATAAAATATTTTCATCTGTGCTTTTGCATTAGTTTTTGGACTATATAAAATTACTTGCATGAAAATCACCTATTATAACACAGTCATGTTTTGTCAAAGTTTATCACTTCATTTTTACTGAGCTCTTAGTTTGAACAATTCTGCCTCTCAGTGATTAATTTGAAATCTGAAAATGGTGTTATACAGAGGAGATTTGCAATTATCATTTTGTTACCTATCTTTTATTTTAAATATCTACATCTACAACAAAATGTGTGTGCATGTGTGTGTTCAAGCATGGTTAGTGTATTAAGTATTATTGTTTAAGTATTATTGTTTTCATTTACATTTTAACCACCAGAAGAAGAACACTCATTGGTTCATTCTGCTCACTAAAATATTATTTTTCATTTTTCTTCCATTTGAAATATTGTTTAAACTTAATAAAATCATTAAAATAACATTTCAAATCATATTTTGTCTGTTTATAAATCCCACAGACTCACATTGGCTGCAATACTAATGTTTTTGTAAGACACAGACCTTATAGTCTAATCTGTGTGTATTGTGCATATATTATTGATATTATTACTATTGCAAATCATGTTATTGTAACTCATATCTTAATAGAATATTATTTGTAATTTTAATTCTTTATTTCTTAATTGTTTTTTTATGATTACTACAGATATTATCACCAAAGATATCAACTACACCTTCACTTTTAGTATTGACACGCTGCACACACAGCACAATCACACACTCACTAATGCATTCAAATAAATGTAATCTTACTGTGCTACTTTATTTGTACATGATTAGAATGAACAGAAATCTAAGACTATTTTTCTTCTTTTGTTAAAGCCATTTTAGACTCCAAGTAAGCATTATATTACTAATCATCTATTTTAAAGGTGCCATACAATTGAAAACTGTATTTATCTTGGCATAGTTGAATGATAAGAGTTCTGGACATGGAACTGACATACCGTGAGCCTCAAACACCATCGTTTCCTCCTTCATGTGTAAATCTCCTGTTTGCAAAAGACAGCTGAAAAATGAGTGAATCCCACCATAACACCGACTGTGACGTTGGAGTCAGGATCATTAATATTTATACCCCCCAAATTTGCATTTTCCATCCATGTTCTAGGCCAGGCAGTGTTAATGTGGACCTGCACAGCCGAATCATCAGAAGATCTGCAGGTATTGTGAAGAAGCAAGCAAGGACAATAGTGAAAATGGCAGATCATGGATATAAATGTTATGTCTGAGGCTGTCTGTGCTGCAGATTTGAGAACTTTTCATTCCCTTCCCACAAAAGAGAACTGTCAACAGGCATGGTTGATGTTTACAACAGGATACCTCACCATTTTAATTCAAAGCTGTTAGTTTGCTCTTAACGGAGGCCGATCAGAACGAAACTCGGTGGGCATGTTCGACTCATGGCCCTAGAGGTCTGTAAGAATTTTGAAAGAAATCGGCCACTAGTTGGCGCTAACGAGTTTTACGGCTATGTAATCACGTGATGCATATCATTTGATAGATCTCCTCATACTGAACAACTTTGCCTCAAGAACTACTGCTGTCAATCAATTTGTTCATTAAATACTTGCGATTATGTTAAAAACCTACTTTTGCGAACTAGTCCTAGGTTTTTCGCCCGATCGGAAATATACCAGTGCAGTACAATTCTCTGGAAGCTCTAGATTATTAATTATATAAAAAACTTTAACTTTACCCATTGGGTAGCCATAACAGGATCATTTAGAAAATGGGTATGGCAAAAAACACTCAAAAGCCTGTAAATCCTAAACAAAAACTCAGACAACTCACTAAACTGCCTTATGTGCTTAAAGACCCTAAATGCTTGAACCCCGCTAAATGCTGCTTGCAGCTTTAATTAGGGGTTCAAGCACGAAGTGCTGAAACCCTATTGTAATTGTACTGATTTTTATTAGGGGTTCAAGCACGAAGTGCTGAAACCCTATTGTTATTGTTAATTTTCCCATGATGCAACATTCAGACCTAAAACTGATCGGGCAGACCAAACCGTAAGTCGTGGAGACTTGAAACTTTGGGGGCTGATAGTACTCACACCGCCTGCAGCGTCACCAAGGCCCGCCCCGATCGGCCTGACGGGGGCGCTACAGCGGTCAAAAGTACGAAACGGCTCATAACTCATCAACCGTGAGGCGTAGGCTCAAGTGTCTTATATCGCTGGAATCCTTGGCTCGAGGCGGACAAGATGCATGCCTCGGATTTGCTCGTGACCCCGGGAAAATTTTCGGGTATTTGCGGTTTTTCCAAAAACCTACTTTCGCGAACTAGTCCTAGGTTTTTGGCCCGACCGGAACCAAACCGGTGCGGCAAGATTCTCTGGAGTCTGAATGTCAATAATTATCAAAAAAAAGTGAAAATTTCGGTTCACGGTCCCTAAGGGCTGCCAAAACGTTCCAAGTGGGAGGAGCCCATTTTGCTTAATTGGCTATAACTCGTGAGCGGAACGAGATGTTTGCACCAAACTCGGCACACGCATGTACGGAGCTCATTCTGTGGTCACGTGAAAAAGGGCGCAGCGACTGGCCACTTGGTGGCGCTATAACTGTTAAAAGGGTGTCAAAATGATGTATTTCTATGGAAAAACCCCATGAAATGGCTGAAAGCGGCCATCTTGCTGTCTGATTTGCATACAACCTCACAAAATCGGGCATGCGCATGCGTCACGTGATCCTGAAGAAGCTTGAAAACTTTCATGGACGTCGGGCCATTGGTGGCGCTTTAACTGTCATAAAGGTGAGAAGGCCTCTGTATTATCCTATGCAAAATGACATTTAAATGACTGAAAAATGGGGGAAAAAAGAGCAGAGCTTCACCAAATTAGCTGAGCACATGCGCCATATTATTCCAAAGAAGCGTGCAAACTTTTATGGAGATCGGGCCATCAGTGGAGGTGTCACAGTTTAAAAGGTAAAAAAAAAAATGCACCACATTTCCATGATAAATGAGCTAAAAGGGCAAAAAACGTTCTTTTTCCTCTCCGAGGCACATGTTAGAAGGCTTGATAAAGTTTTTGGAACGCAGCAGCGCAAACGGCAAGTGCCTAGACCCTATAGTTTTTTTTTTTTAGGCCTTTTTGTGGCCCTTTTTTAGCCACTTATTAGGGGTTCAAGCACGAAGTGCTGAAACCCTATTGTTATTGTTAATTTTCCCATGATGCAACATTCAGACCTAAAACTGATCGGGCAGACCAAACCGTAAGTCGTGGAGACTTGAAACTTTGGGGGCTGATAGTACTCACACCGCCTGCAGCGTCACCAAGGCCCGCCCCGATCGGCCTGACGGGGGCGCTACAGCGGTCAAAAGTACGAAACGGCTCATAACTCATCAACCGTGAGGCGTAGGCTCAAGTGTCTTATATCGCTGGAATCCTTGGCTCGAGGCGGACAAGATGCATGCCTCGGATTTGCTCGTGACCCCGGGAAAATTTTCGGGTATTTGCGGTTTTTCCAAAAACCTACTTTCGCGAACTAGTCCTAGGTTTTTGGCCCGACCGGAACCAAACCGGTGCGGCAAGATTCTCTGGAGTCTGAATGTCAATAATTATCAAAAAAAAGTGAAAATTTCGGTTCACGGTCCCTAAGGGCTGCCAAAACGTTCCAAGTGGGAGGAGCCCATTTTGCTTAATTGGCTATAACTCGTGAGCGGAACGAGATGTTTGCACCAAACTCGGCACACGCATGTACGGAGCTCATTCTGTGGTCACGTGAAAAAGGGCGCAGCGACTGGCCACTTGGTGGCGCTATAACTGTTAAAAGGGTGTCAAAATGATGTATTTCTATGGAAAAACCCCATGAAATGGCTGAAAGCGGCCATCTTGCTGTCTGATTTGCATACAACCTCACAAAATCGGGCATGCGCATGCGTCACGTGATCCTGAAGAAGCTTGAAAACTTTCATGGACGTCGGGCCATTGGTGGCGCTTTAACTGTCATAAAGGTGAGAAGGCCTCTGTATTATCCTATGCAAAATGACATTTAAATGACTGAAAAATGGGGGAAAAAAGAGCAGAGCTTCACCAAATTAGCTGAGCACATGCGCCATATTATTCCAAAGAAGCGTGCAAACTTTTATGGAGATCGGGCCATCAGTGGAGGTGTCACAGTTTAAAAGGTAAAAAAAAAAATGCACCACATTTCCATGATAAATGAGCTAAAAGGGCAAAAAACGTTCTTTTTCCTCTCCGAGGCACATGTTAGAAGGCTTGATAAAGTTTTTGGAACGCAGCAGCGCAAACGGCAAGTGCCTAGACCCTATAGTTTTTTTTTTTTAGGCCTTTTTGTGGCCCTTTTTTAGCCACTTATTAGGGGTTCAAGCACGAAGTGCTGAAACCCTATTGTTATTGTTAATTTTCCCATGATGCAACATTCAGACCTAAAACTGATCGGGCAGACCAAACCGTAAGTCGTGGAGACTTGAAACTTTGGGGGCTGATAGTACTCACACCGCCTGCAGCGTCACCAAGGCCCGCCCCGATCGGCCTGACGGGGGCGCTACAGCGGTCAAAAGTACGAAACGGCTCATAACTCATCAACCGTGAGGCGTAGGCTCAAGTGTCTTATATCGCTGGAATCCTTGGCTCGAGGCGGACAAGATGCATGCCTCGGATTTGCTCGTGACCCCGGGAAAATTTTCGGGTATTTGCGGTTTTTCCAAAAACCTACTTTCGCGAACTAGTCCTAGGTTTTTGGCCCGACCGGAACCAAACCGGTGCGGCAAGATTCTCTGGAGTCTGAATGTCAATAATTATCAAAAAAAAGTGAAAATTTCGGTTCACGGTCCCTAAGGGCTGCCAAAACGTTCCAAGTGGGAGGAGCCCATTTTGCTTAATTGGCTATAACTCGTGAGCGGAACGAGATGTTTGCACCAAACTCGGCACACGCATGTACGGAGCTCATTCTGTGGTCACGTGAAAAAGGGCGCAGCGACTGGCCACTTGGTGGCGCTATAACTGTTAAAAGGGTGTCAAAATGATGTATTTCTATGGAAAAACCCCATGAAATGGCTGAAAGCGGCCATCTTGCTGTCTGATTTGCATACAACCTCACAAAATCGGGCATGCGCATGCGTCACGTGATCCTGAAGAAGCTTGAAAACTTTCATGGACGTCGGGCCATTGGTGGCGCTTTAACTGTCATAAAGGTGAGAAGGCCTCTGTATTATCCTATGCAAAATGACATTTAAATGACTGAAAAATGGGGGAAAAAAGAGCAGAGCTTCACCAAATTAGCTGAGCACATGCGCCATATTATTCCAAAGAAGCGTGCAAACTTTTATGGAGATCGGGCCATCAGTGGAGGTGTCACAGTTTAAAAGGTAAAAAAAAAAATGCACCACATTTCCATGATAAATGAGCTAAAAGGGCAAAAAACGTTCTTTTTCCTCTCCGAGGCACATGTTAGAAGGCTTGATAAAGTTTTTGGAACGCAGCAGCGCAAACGGCAAGTGCCTAGACCCTATAGTTTTTTTTTTTTAGGCCTTTTTGTGGCCCTTTTTTAGCCACTTATTAGGGGTTCAAGCACGAAGTGCTGAAACCCTATTGTTATTGTTAATTTTCCCATGATGCAACATTCAGACCTAAAACTGATCGGGCAGACCAAACCGTAAGTCGTGGAGACTTGAAACTTTGGGGGCTGATAGTACTCACACCGCCTGCAGCGTCACCAAGGCCCGCCCCGATCGGCCTGACGGGGGCGCTACAGCGGTCAAAAGTACGAAACGGCTCATAACTCATCAACCGTGAGGCGTAGGCTCAAGTGTCTTATATCGCTGGAATCCTTGGCTCGAGGCGGACAAGATGCATGCCTCGGATTTGCTCGTGACCCCGGGAAAATTTTCGGGTATTTGCGGTTTTTCCAAAAACCTACTTTCGCGAACTAGTCCTAGGTTTTTGGCCCGACCGGAACCAAACCGGTGCGGCAAGATTCTCTGGAGTCTGAATGTCAATAATTATCAAAAAAAAGTGAAAATTTCGGTTCACGGTCCCTAAGGGCTGCCAAAACGTTCCAAGTGGGAGGAGCCCATTTTGCTTAATTGGCTATAACTCGTGAGCGGAACGAGATGTTTGCACCAAACTCGGCACACGCATGTACGGAGCTCATTCTGTGGTCACGTGAAAAAGGGCGCAGCGACTGGCCACTTGGTGGCGCTATAACTGTTAAAAGGGTGTCAAAATGATGTATTTCTATGGAAAAACCCCATGAAATGGCTGAAAGCGGCCATCTTGCTGTCTGATTTGCATACAACCTCACAAAATCGGGCATGCGCATGCGTCACGTGATCCTGAAGAAGCTTGAAAACTTTCATGGACGTCGGGCCATTGGTGGCGCTTTAACTGTCATAAAGGTGAGAAGGCCTCTGTATTATCCTATGCAAAATGACATTTAAATGACTGAAAAATGGGGGAAAAAAGAGCAGAGCTTCACCAAATTAGCTGAGCACATGCGCCATATTATTCCAAAGAAGCGTGCAAACTTTTATGGAGATCGGGCCATCAGTGGAGGTGTCACAGTTTAAAAGGTAAAAAAAAAAATGCACCACATTTCCATGATAAATGAGCTAAAAGGGCAAAAAACGTTCTTTTTCCTCTCCGAGGCACATGTTAGAAGGCTTGATAAAGTTTTTGGAACGCAGCAGCGCAAACGGCAAGTGCCTAGACCCTATAGTTTTTTTTTTTTAGGCCTTTTTGTGGCCCTTTTTTAGCCACTTATTAGGGGTTCAAGCACGAAGTGCTGAAACCCTATTGTTATTGTTAATTTTCCCATGATGCAACATTCAGACCTAAAACTGATCGGGCAGACCAAACCGTAAGTCGTGGAGACTTGAAACTTTGGGGGCTGATAGTACTCACACCGCCTGCAGCGTCACCAAGGCCCGCCCCGATCGGCCTGACGGGGGCGCTACAGCGGTCAAAAGTACGAAACGGCTCATAACTCATCAACCGTGAGGCGTAGGCTCAAGTGTCTTATATCGCTGGAATCCTTGGCTCGAGGCGGACAAGATGCACGCGTTGGATTTGCTCGCCCTTCAGGCTCCAATTTTGAGTAAATTGAGGTTTTTTGAAAAACCTACTTTTGCGAACTACTCCTAGATTTTTCGCCTGATCGGAACCAAACCAATGCAGAAATATTCTCTGGACAGTGTCTATCAATAATCATCAAAAAAATTCTTAATTTAAATTCACAGTCGCTAAGGGAAACCAAAATGTTTGATGGCACCAGGGCCACTTTTACTAAAACAATTATATCTCGTGAACGGAAAGAGATATTTTCGCTAAACTCGGGAAACATGTTCATGAGCTCAATCTGAGGTTACTTGAAAAAAATTGCGACGACTGGCCACTTGGTGGCGCTACAACATGGAAAAAAATCATGAAAATGACTATAAACGCACCCAACCATTAGTCCTTTGAAATCCTGAATCCTTCCCGAGTCCAACAATACCAAATATGCCAGGTTTCTCCTTATAGTTTGTGTATCATTGTCATTTAGCACTTAAAAAACTTGCAATTATCTTCGAAACCATTAGTCTAAATTTCGTGAAATTTGAAAACATAGATCAATAGCTAAACAATAACGCCCAAATGTCACAATTATGATAGGAACTGACAAAAATAAATAAACAAATAAAAAATTTAAATCATTGTCAGCCATGGATCATTTTTATTCTCTCATAAACAGAAGTGTCTAAACATCAAAACAAAATGAGATATTTACAACAAATTTGACAGACATGCATGGCTACACTTTGAGGACACTTAATAAAAGTGGTGGAGATCAGGCAAGATGTGGTGCTATAACTGTCAAAAAAAACTTTCCTCAGTAAATTGCCTGTATTGGCTGTAAATGGTATTTTCCATCAATGATCTAAGTTTATTTGTTTATTTGGATCCCCATTAGCCTCTACCTAGGCAGTGGCTACTCTTCCTGGTGTCCCAACAAGTAAGACAAACAAAACTACATTTAATCAACAACAATAAAAAGTCAAGTCAATGAAACATACAAACGCAACATTCATTCCAAATATCAAAACAACAATCAATCAACAATTTACTATATATTTTGCCATTAAATGGTCCTTTAAAGGTGCTGTATGTAGGATCCAGCGGCCTCTAGCGGTGATGTTTCAGATTGCAACAACAGCGCTCGTGCTCGTGCGGGTGCTCAAACTCAAGAGCGCGCGCCGCACTCACTACCGGCCACACTGAGACTTTCAACACAACGGAGAAAGCATCACACAACATGCTGGAAACTCATGTAAACTCCCACTGCAACATTACCATAATAGGCTACTTTTATCAGCTTGACGTATAACTAATGCTCCATGCTCGCACCATGATAACGTTACATTGACTGTATTTTGCCGACATGTGGTGTTATCTAGCATAAGGCATTTCACTAACTATTCGTGTATCTTTCACAATTAGCAATGTCAACATAGGTCAATGAATGATAACGAAAACGGTTAGTCAACTAGACTGAACAATTTCAGTGTAACAATAAGACAGTAGGAAGTAATATTACTGTAGGCCTACTGAACGTGTCTGGAAATGTGTATTATAAACAATATGATCGTAGTGGGATGAGTGACGTTAGACAGTAGACCTAGTACATAAAATAAAAGTTACATCCTAAAGCACCTACTTTTTGTTATCATGGAACAGTCTTTTGTATTCATTTCATGTCTCATGTATGTTGTATTTTACCTTGCTATTTCATTACAGTTTACTATTATTTATTTCAGCATATCTGAAAACTTGTAATTTATCAGAAAAAAAGCCAACTCAGGGTCTGTTTTTATAGGCTACCTAAAACAAAGCGGAGGTCTCTCCATAATTCAAACGCTCTGCCAATGTTGATCCGTGTTTTCGTCCTGAGTCGATCCGATTGACGTTTGGCCTGACGAGCTTCAGCAGATACATTTTTTTTTTTTTTTTTTGGAGTTTGTGTTGGAGTCTGTGTTGTGCTGGAGTCAGGTCGCTTTTTGGTGTTATCAGACTCCATGTCGTTAGCTGCAGTGCCGTCGCATAGACTGTATATAAAAAGGAGAGAGGCTCGGGAGCGCGCATGCACGTCACATCCGGTGGATTTCGCAGAAAATCCGACCCGGAGACTTCACATAAAAATAGGAATACTGGCCTTCAGAGGTAATAGCAAAACACGAAAAGTGGATCATTGTAATGTGTGATTACAACCCCTTCACAGACAGGCAATAAAAAAAGGATTCATTTTATAAAAAAAGTTACATACAGCACCTTTAAATATTTTTTTTAAAACTCATTTTCTTGTAAAAATGTGATATCAATGGTAAATGATTCCATATTTTCATTCCTCTATACATTACAGTCTGTTGTTTTCCAGTGGTTTTCAAAACAGGAAATATTCATGCCTGGTGTAAAAAATTATCCCTAGTACTACTATACAAAAGTTGAGAGTACAGCGCATTAGGACTCTAGACACAGAAATATTTCTTATAAAATAAAGCAGAGACAATCCTTCACCAGTTCATTCTTAGTATAATTAGCTCATCTATAACAGTTTAAATTGAGTCGTGTTGCTCTGTTATGGACAAATTTAATTTCTTCAATTAGTTCTTTTTTTCTTTTCTTTAATTGATGCACTGGTTGCCACACCACTGGCACTGGGCAATAACACGCGATTCATCCAGTCACTGATTGATTGTGCTGCAGTGACTGACACCCCAGAGAGCCAACAGTAGCGCCATATTCATAAGGCCCGCCCACTGTTCGCGCTGGCGCTGCCGCTGTCAGCATGATGAGAGAACAGATCAGATGAGACAGCAGTACGGAACATTACTCCAGAAACTCCTTGTACTAAATGATCATCATAATCTATCGGTAACTGTGATTGTGTGCACTTGGAAACTTTGGATGCATCAAGAGTGTTGTCGTCAGAGAAAGGTGAAGTGGAAATCGGAGTAGCTGCTAAAGATTTAGTGGATCCCTGTGTGATAATCTTTATTGAATAATCTTCTTTAATTGAATATGTGATGCAATCTCGTTTTAGTGAGTGACATTTTTTTATCATATGTTATCCTATGACAGATATGTCAATTTCAGAAATTATTTGATATGAGCTGAGTTGTGTAAAGTTAGGCCGCAGTCACTAGTTAGCCGTGGGCTAAAGCTACCGCGTGTAACAATGATCTTTGAATCATGAGTTGAGACAAAGAGTGATTATTGAGTGTCGATGTGTTAAATAACTGTCGTAAAGTTGGATTAATGTGTCATTTGAGCTGCGCATGTCATTTGTTATTGAAATGTTGAGTCAGAAATTAATTATTGTACGTTTGCCTTGTGTTTTCCAAGGCTGCGTTTTCTTGTTCTCTATTTTTTTTCCTATGTGAACGTGATCGGCAAGTGTATCCTGTTTTGTGCCATAAATAATCCCGTGAATGTGAATCGCCTGCCTAGTGGATGCAATTACATATGCACAAATGCTGACCAGTGCCCATGGACCTGTTTCCCCTTTGAACTGTAATTTGAAACCATCAACTGGTAGGATAATTACAGTTTTCTTTTGTTTTTTGGACTCAAAGGACTTTGGATGATTTATTTTTTTTTACTTCTGAAATGGAGAGAAAACAACTCTTTAAACTGAATTATTTGATTCACAAACTCTGATCAGCTGACTTGTTTGATTCATGAACTTTGTTCAACTTAAAGGAATAGTTCACTTTAAAATGAAAATTCTGTCATCATATACTCACCCTCATGTTGTTTCAAACCTGTATGAATTTCTTTCTTCTGCTGAACAGAAAGGAAGATATTTAGAAGAATATCAGTAACCAGACAGTTTCTGGGTCCTACTGATATTCTTCTAAATAGCTTCATTTTTTCTTCTTCATTATCTTCATTCATGATGACAGAATTTTCCTTTTAAAGTAAACTACTCCTTTAATCAATTCATCTCTCCAGCATTTCCAATTCATATTGTTGAACATACTATTTTACTATAGAAAGATAAGGTGGTTTATTGGAAGGAATTATGAATCACATTGTGTTTTGAGTCAAAACCAATACTAGTGTTTCTTTCATCTACGAAAATTGACTAAATATCGTCGTCAACAAACCGCATGACGAAAACGAGACAAGACACAATGTAAATGCTGCTCATGTGATTATAACTATAATTAAATGTATAATGCAATATTGTTGACGAATAAAAACAAGACTAAATGTGGTTACCAAAATAAAAACTATGCTAAAATGTCTCTTCATTTTCATTGAACAAAACGTTGAGTAGTCGCATTATTATTATTATTACTATTACTTTGCAGTATTTCTGTTTCCCGTGGCTCACTTCAGGGGCTGCATCAGGTCTCACTGAACAGACGCAGGCGACGTCGCTTTCTCAAGTCCCACTCGCGACGTTATATAGAAGATGCAGCTGCAGTGAGTTAGCATAAACGACAACAAACAAAGATAAGTCTGACGCCCGTTTCACACACACTGGAGGTGCAGCAGCACAGGAGCAGCACACGCTATAGTGCTTTCACATGTGCTGCGTTTGCAGTACGTAACTGATCCACGGCTTCACCACAAACACATACTCACTATTTTTATTTCAAATCCAGAAGTTAGCTACTTTTATTTAAAAAAAAAGTTTGTCAGCATTGCGATTCTCTTTACACACCTATACACTCTTTAATAGACGTAATTCACTTTTAAGCACAATTTAAACAACGTATTATTAAATGCACTACTTCTATATAGATTTATAAGCATGTGGTAAAATATTTAGCCGTGTAGTTATATTAAAACCGCAAACATTTTAAATCAAAACTTAAAACAGCCAACTCTCATGCCTTTTCTTTCGCATTTAAATTTTAATACAGTAAATCTTGGATGTCACAAAGAACTTGTTTTTCAACCTCCAAGAATGAGACGAGTGTTACTTTTCTGTTCGCTATTTTTGCTATTTTTCCATAGTGGTACACTATATTTACTGGGTTAAATAGAATTGCATTACTAAAAAGAGACTAAAATGCAATTTTCATTGACCAAGGCCCTGTTTACACGTACATGGTTATTTTGAAAAACTTGACACATTTCCCTTCGTTTGAGCCCTTCGTTTACACGCAAACGGAGGATTCGCCAGTGAAACCGATTCTTTCTAAAAACTCCCGCCGAAGTGGAGATTTTGAAAATCTTCGTTTGCATGTAAACTGAGAAAAACAGAGATTTAGGCAGCGACGTCACAGAATGTGACTATTTTCGGGATTCTGATTGGATAAGGTGGGCTTGAGCTTCGCGTTACAATGCCACCTACAGGTTTGGCATGCTCTTGACAGCATATACACAGATTCGTGTGCACAATGTTATTTTTGAAAACGAAGAGGGGTGAAATGTCCGTTTATGAAAATAGCCATCCACGACGTGTAAACGTAGCCTAAATCTAGACTAAATGTCATCAGTTTTCATCAACTAAAAATAGACGAAAATAGTCATGGATAATTCTGACTTAAGACTAAAATGCTCAGACTTTTAGTCGACTAAAAAGAGTGTGAACGTGACTAAAACTAATAAAAACTAAAATGACAGCTTGACACAAAGACTAGACTAAAACTAAAAATAAAACAGGCCGCCAAAAACGACACTACTGATTACATTTCTTTTTGTACATTTTGGGTTATAGAATGCAGGACTGTCTCGTGAAGGAATTTCCCAAGCGGTAACTTTGAGTGGCTCAATAGCGCGACATGCAGTATTTTCACCATTTATATATTTGGACTTATTTATATTTATGTGTTGCTGTATAAATAAGTGTTACAATGTGTATAGCATGCACAAAAATTAAGGACATTTTCTGTAACGAATGTAGCCGAAACTAAACCGCGTCTCTGCGCATTGAAAGGCTGTCACTCAGTGCGCAGTGACATTGTTACAGCAACGGATTGTCTTTGAGTCATTAAACCGTACATGTACAAACATGTTCAAAAACACTGATTCGTTAAAAAGATAGATGAAACTAGGTGTTAATTATTTTTAACTATAAGCTCCACTTTAAGGCTCAGCTGACCAGCAAAACGTTGCATGGGTAACGCTGAAGCTTCATAGCTTAATAGAGACCAGTGCAGGTTGCAGGTAAATGTTTTATCATCTGCATACATGACTGTCCACGCACTTTAAAACAAGAGGAACATCACTGGTCTTAAACAACTTCCTTAAGGCACACCACACTGCAACTCTTTCACATCTGAATAACTTCCATTATAAGTGCACATTGTCCCATGAGACAGTTAACTTTTAAACCAATGTAGAGTATGAGAAGTAAATTTGTAAAATTTCAGTTTATCCAGCAACAATTTATAATCCAGTACATCAAAAGATGAGATAAAATCTAACAATACTGCTCCTACGTTATTGTCATCAATCTATGGTCTCTCAATATCAATGCTAAAACTTAGAGAAAAATGTTAATTTCCGCCATGATAAATTTTCCACCATTTTGAATTTTGTCAACAACTTACTTTTACTAACTAGTCCTTGGTTTTTCGCCCGATCGGAACCAAACCAGTGTAGAAATGTATAGAAAATCCTATAAATCCTAAGCAAAAATTAGTAGGCATATGTAATATAACATAATAAAAAAGCATGCAACATTTTATGAAGATCGGAACATAGGTGGCAGTATTACTGCCAAAAAGCTTTGAAAACCATTTATTTCCTATGGTAAATTGCCAGTATTGGCTTTTAATGGACTTTTCCATCTATGATGTCAGTGGTTAAAAGCGTTCTAAATAAATCTTAATGTCTTAAATGCTTATGTGCTTAAAGGCCTTAAATGCTTGAACCCCGATAAATGCTGCTTGCAGCTTTAATTATTATTATTATTATTATTCTTCTGCCGTAAAACGCATCGTGCAGCCCAAACCGTAGGGGCTAGAGCATTGAAACTTTGCCAGATGGTAGTACAAAAATCGAGGAGAGGTTCAGAGATTATGACCACGATTGGCCCATAGGTGGCGCTATAGCGACCAAAAGCGCGAAACTGCTCATAACTCCTAGACCGTATGTCGTAGACTCAAGTGTCTTATATCATTGGAAAGCTGGACGCCTGACGAACAAAACGTATATCTCCGATTTCATTTCCGTCATGATAGATTTTCCGCCATTTTGAATTTTGTCAAAAACCTACTTTTGCGAACTAGTCCGTGGTTTTTTGCCCGATCGGAACCAAACCAGTGCAGAAATGTTCTCTAGAGTCTGAAGATTAATAATTATTGAAAAAAAGTTGAAATTTCGATTCACGGACGCTAAGGGTCGCCAAAATGGACGTTGTGGGAGGAGCCTATTTTACTAAAATGGTTATAACTCCAGAAGTAAATGAGGTATTTTCACCAAACTTGGTACACATATGTAAGAGGTCAATCTGAGGTCACGGTAAAAAAATCGCGGCGATTGGCCAAATGGTGGCGCTATAACATGAAAAAAACATAAAACAGGCTATAACCACCTGACCGTTAGTCCGATTGACTTGAAAATTGGTATGCAGTGTCTTGGTCCAAGGTGCCATGTATGTCTATGAGGACATTGGCGTATCTCAAAAAACATGGCCGCCATTGGCCAATGAAGTTGAGCACCTATTAGACAAGGTTAACGGAGGCCGATCAGAAGGAAACTCGGTGGGCATGTTCGACTCATGGCCCTAGAAGTCTGTAAGAATTTTGAAAGAAATCGGCCACTAGTTGGCGCTAACGAGTTTTATGGCTCTGTAATCACGTGGTGTTACACATATTATCACAAAATGCATATCATTTGATAGATCTGCTCATGCTGAACAACTTTGCCTCTAGAACCATTGCTGTCAATCAAACCTTTCATTAAATATTCATGAATATGTTAAAAACCTACTTTTGCGAACTAGTCCCTGGTTTTTCGCCCGATCGGAACCAGACCAGTCTAGGACAATTCTCTGGACTCTCTAGATCAATAATTATCGAAAAAAAGTTGAACTTTTGCATTTGGATGGCTTTAAAAGGGTCATTTATAAAATGGGCGTGGCAAAATACACTAAAAAGCCTATAAATCCTAAATGAAAACTCAGAACTTCACAAAAATTGGTGAGCATATGTGTCATAACATCATAAACAAGCATGCAAAATTTTATGGAGATCGGACAATAGTTGGCGCTATAACTGGTAAAAGGCTTTAAAACCATATATTTCCTATGGTAAACTGCCTGTATTGGCTGTAAATGGTCTTTTCCATGTCTGATCATATAATTTTCATATCATAATGTTAAAAACTAGTGCATAACCATTCTCTGGATTCACTAGAACAATAGTTGTCAGAAAAAGTTGAACTACTTCATTTGGATAGCTATAATAGGTTCACTTCAAAATGTGGCCTTTACCAAGTGTCCCCGAAAGCCTATATCTCTTTAATGAATGTTCAAACCTTCTTAAAAACAAGTCAGAACATGTGAAATATCACTCTGAACATGCATGAAAATTTTCAGACAGATTGGACAAAATTTGCCTCTATAACAGTTAAAAATGTGAAAATGATATGAATATAATGGTATATTATCCAATAAGTGGTATTTTACTGCCCCCTGCTGTTTAAAATAGTCATTTTGTCATATTGTTCTATAATTTATATTTAGACTTTATAAAATCACTATTTTAACATTTACAATTACATTTAGTCAAAATCCATCGGTTAAAGTATAAGTATTGACAGTTTGATCACATCATATATTTCAAATGTCTGTATCTACAACATAATGTGTGTGTGTAGTCTTAGGTTTCTGAATAAATTCTGAATCATCTGATTAATAGCTTACAAAGACTTTGTGAAATGTTTATAGACCATTCAAATATATTTTCATAATGACATATCCCAATAGCACTGAAAAAACAACAACATTTGTCTTTGTGTGTGTGTGTGTGTGTGTGTGTGTGTGTGTGTGTGTGTGTGTGTGTGTGTGTGTGTGTGTGTGTGTGTGTGTGTAAACATGCATTATGGAGTTGAAAATCAAGAAGTTTAAAGTGAAAGTGAGCCAATATGTGGTCTTATACTGCCCTCTGCTGGCCATTTTACTTAATGAAGTCTACTCACATATGCTTTTGCATTCATTATACACTAAAAATCACTTATATAACAATAAGACACTAAAAAATCACTTATATAACAATTACTATTGTAGCACAATCATGCTAGAATCATAGTAAATAATACTAGAATGTGGTAAATTGTTGTGGGAGGAGCCTATTTTACTAAAATGGCTATAAGTCAAGAAGTAAATGAGATATCTTCACCAAACTCAGTACACATGTGTATGGGTTCAATTTGAGGTCACAGTAAGCAATTTTATGGAGATCGGACCATAGGTGGCGCTATAACTGTTAAAAAAGCTTTAAAACCATATATTTCCTATGGTACATTGCCTGTATTGGCTGTAAATGGTCTTTTTCATCTATTATGTCAGTGGTTAGATGCTTGCTAAATAAAACTAATAACTTTTGATGCTTTTGTGCTTAAAGGCCTTAAAGGCCTTAACTGCTTGAACCCCGATAAATGCTGCTTGCAGCTTTAATTATTATTATTATTCTGCCGTAAAACGCATCGTGCAGCCCAAACCGTAGGGGCTAGAGCATTGAAACTTTGCCAGATGGTAGTACAAAAATCGAGGAGAGGTTCAGAGATTATGACCACGATTGGCCCATAGGTGGCGCTATAGCGACCAAAAGCGCGAAACTGCTCATAACTCCTAGACCGTATGTCGTAGACTCAAGTGTCTTATATCATTGGAAAGCTGGACGCCTGACGAACAAAACGTATATCTCCGATTTCATTTCCGTCATGATAGATTTTCCGCCATTTTGAATTTTGTCAAAAACCTACTTTTGCGAACTAGTCCGTGGTTTTTTGCCCGATCGGAACCAAACCAGTGCAGAAATGTTCTCTAGAGTCTGAAGATTAATAATTATTGAAAAAAAGTTGAAATTTCGATTCACGGACGCTAAGGGTCGCCAAAATGGACGTTGTGGGAGGAGCCTATTTTACTAAAATGGTTATAACTCCAGAAGTAAATGAGGTATTTTCACCAAACTTGGTACACATATGTAAGAGGTCAATCTGAGGTCACGGTAAAAAAATCGCGGCGATTGGCCAAATGGTGGCGCTATAACATGAAAAAAACATAAAACAGGCTATAACCACCTGACCGTTAGTCCGATTGACTTGAAAATTGGTATGCAGTGTCTTGGTCCAAGGTGCCATGTATGTCTATGAGGACATTGGCGTATCTCAAAAAACATGGCCGCCATTGGCCAATGAAGTTGAGCACCTATTAGACAAGGTTAACGGAGGCCGATCAGAAGGAAACTCGGTGGGCATGTTCGACTCATGGCCCTAGAAGTCTGTAAGAATTTTGAAAGAAATCGGCCACTAGTTGGCGCTAACGAGTTTTATGGCTCTGTAATCACGTGGTGTTACACATATTATCACAAAATGCATATCATTTGATAGATCTGCTCATGCTGAACAACTTTGCCTCTAGAACCATTGCTGTCAATCAAACCTTTCATTAAATATTCATGAATATGTTAAAAACCTACTTTTGCGAACTAGTCCCTGGTTTTTCGCCCGATCGGAACCAGACCAGTCTAGGACAATTCTCTGGACTCTCTAGATCAATAATTATCGAAAAAAAGTTGAACTTTTGCATTTGGATGGCTTTAAAAGGGTCATTTATAAAATGGGCGTGGCAAAATACACTAAAAAGCCTATAAATCCTAAATGAAAACTCAGAACTTCACAAAAATTGGTGAGCATATGTGTCATAACATCATAAACAAGCATGCAAAATTTTATGGAGATCGGACAATAGTTGGCGCTATAACTGGTAAAAGGCTTTAAAACCATATATTTCCTATGGTAAACTGCCTGTATTGGCTGTAAATGGTCTTTTCCATGTCTGATCATATAATTTTCATATCATAATGTTAAAAACTAGTGCATAACCATTCTCTGGATTCACTAGAACAATAGTTGTCAGAAAAAGTTGAACTACTTCATTTGGATAGCTATAATAGGTTCACTTCAAAATGTGGCCTTTACCAAGTGTCCCCGAAAGCCTATATCTCTTTAATGAATGTTCAAACCTTCTTAAAAACAAGTCAGAACATGTGAAATATCACTCTGAACATGCATGAAAATTTTCAGACAGATCGGACAAAATTTGCCTCTATAACAGTTAAAAAGGTGAAAATGATACGAATTAATGGCATGTTAAGCCAATAAGTGGTATTTTACTGCCCCCCGCTGTTTAAAATAGTCATTTTCTCATATTGGTATTGGTATCAGCCATGGTAAATCATGATAAATGATGGTGTGTGTGTGTGTGTGTGTGTGTGTGTGTGTGTGTGTGTGTGTGTGTGTGTGTGTGTGTGTGTGTGTGTGTGTGTGTGTGTGTGGTACAAATATAACAAAGGTTTTATTTTCCAACATGAAAACAAACATAACAGAGTGCTAGTGCACAAACAATAACCGACAATGATAATGGATGAGAGGGGAACTTAAATACACAGATCAAGACAAGGACAACAGGTGACGGTTATGATGATGAGGAGCAGGTGATGATGAGGAGGGTGATGAGGAGCAGGTGCAGGTGATGACGACAGATAGTGAATGTGATGAAGACAGAAGGTGAATGTGATGAAGGTGAATGTGACACCAATATCACTAAAACATTTGTGTGTGTGTGTGTGTGTGTGTGTGTGTGTGTGTGTGTGTGTGTGTAGCATTATTGTGTGTAGCATATGTAGCAAGTATGCATTATTGAGTTAACATGGAAACACTGGTTTGCTTTAGTGCAGAAAACTGGTCAAAATCATGAGGTTTAAAGTGAAAGTGAGCCAATAAGTGGTCTTCTACTGCCCTCTGCTGGCCATTCTACTTATTAATTAAATTTTTCCACATGTGCTTGCATTTATACTTGAATACACACTAAAAATCACTTATATAGCAATAACTATTATAACACAATCATATTTTGTCAGTGTTAATCACTTTATTTGCACTGACACTTCAAATAATTGCTAGTAATGTGGTAAATCATGGTAAATCATGGTTAACTATGCTGTGTGTGTGTGTCTGTGTGTGTGTGTGTGTGTGTGTGTGTGTGTGTGTGTGTGTGTGTGTGTGTGTGTGTGTGTGTGTGTGTGTGTAAGCATGCATTGAGTTAACATGGATAAACTGGTTTGCTTTAGTGCAGAAAACTGGTTTAAAGTGAAAGTGAGCCAATAAGTGGTCTTCTACTGCCCTCTGCTGGCCATTCTACTTATTAATGAAATATTTCAACATGTGCTTGCATTCATACTTGAATACACACTAAAAAAATCACTTATATAGCAATAACTTTTATAACACAATCATATTTTGTCAGTGTTAATCACTTTATTTGCACTGACACTTCAAATAATTGCTAGTAATGTGATAAATCAGGCTAGAAACATGGTAAATCAAAGTAAATAATACTAGATTGTCGTTTATCTCCTGGTAAATAATACTAGAACGTGGTATATCATGGTAAATCATGGTTAACTAAACTGTGTGTGTATGTGTGTGTGTGTGTGTGTGTGTGTGTGTGTGTGTGTGTGTGTGTGTGTGTGTAAGCATGCATTGAGTTAACATGGAAAAACTGGTTTGCTTTAGTGCAGAAAACTGGTTTAAAGTGAAAGTGAGCCAATAAGTGGTCTTCTAGTGCCCTCTGCTGGCCATTCTACTCAATAATGAAATATTTTAAGTCAAGTCAAGTCAAGTCAAGTATATTTGTATAGCGCTTTTCACAATACAGATTGTATCAAAGCAGCTTCACAGTATTAAATTAAAATAATACAACAAGGTTTGTTTCTAGTGGAATTTATTGATAAAATCAAATTAGATATCCCCAGAATATCCCCAACTGAGCAAGCCAAAGGCAACAGTGGCAAGGAACCGAAAAACTCCATCAAGTGACCTAATAGTGTCCTAAAACTCCATCAGGTGACCCAATGGAGAAAAAAAAAACCTTGGGAGAACCCAGGCTCAGTCGGGGGCCAGTTCTCCTCTGGCGTTTATTAACTAGAGGCCGGATTGTAATTTGAACTGTAAGATTAAAAATATTATATGAATGCCTGGCTGAAGAGATGCGACTTTAATCTAGTTTTAAACTGGGAGAGCGAGTCTGAGCAACGAACAGTATCAGGAAGGCTATTCCAGAGTTTTGGAGCTTTTACATGTGCTTTTGCATTCATACTTGGACACACACTAAAAATCACGTATATAACTAACTATTATAACACAATAATATTTTGTCAGTGTTCATCACCTCATTTGCACTGACACTTCACATAATTGCTAGTAATGTGGTTAATCATGCTAGAAACATTGTAAATCATAGTAAATAATACTGAAATGAGGTGTATCAAGGTAAATCATGCTAGAATCCTAATAAATCATTCTGGAACATGGTATATGATAGTAAATCATGCTAGAATCATATTAAATAATTCTAGAATGTGGCAAATCGTTGTGGGAGGAGCCTATTTTACTCAAATGGCTATAACTCAAGAAGTAAATGAGATATCTTCACCAAACTCAGTACACATGTGTATGGGTTCAATTTGAGGTCACAGTAAACAATTTTATGGAGATCGGACCATAGGTGGCGCTATAACTGTTAAAAAGCTTTAAAACCATATATATCCCATGGCAAATTGCCTGTATTGGCTGTAAATGGTCTTTTCCATCTATTATGTCAGTGGTTACATGCTTGCTAAATAAATCTTAATAACTTTTGATGCTTTTGTGCTTAAATGCCTTAAAGGCCTTAACTGCTTGAACCCCGATAAATGCTGCTTGCAGCTTTAATTAGGGGTTCAAGCACGAAGTGCTGAAACCCTATTGTAATTGTACTGATTTTTATTATTATTATTATTATTCTTCTGCCGTAAAACGCATCGTGCAGCCCAAACCGTAGGGGCTAGAGCATTGAAACTTTGCCAGATGGTAGTACAAAAATCGAGGAGAGGTTCAGAGATTATGACCACGATTGGCCCATAGGTGGCGCTATAGCGACCAAAAGCGCGAAACTGCTCATAACTCCTAGACCGTATGTCGTAGACTCAAGTGTCTTATATCATTGGAAAGCTGGACGCCTGACGAACAAAACGTATATCTCCGATTTCATTTCCGTCATGATAGATTTTCCGCCATTTTGAATTTTGTCAAAAACCTACTTTTGCGAACTAGTCCGTGGTTTTTTGCCCGATCGGAACCAAACCAGTGCAGAAATGTTCTCTAGAGTCTGAAGATTAATAATTATTGAAAAAAAGTTGAAATTTCGATTCACGGACGCTAAGGGTCGCCAAAATGGTCGTTGTGGGAGGAGCCTATTTTACTACAATGGTTATAACTCCAGAAGTAAATGAGGTATTTTCACCAAACTTGGTACACATATGTAAGAGGTCAATCTGAGGTCACGGTAAAAAAATCGCGGCGATTGGCCAAATGGTGGCGCTATAACATGAAAAAAACATAAAACAGGCTATAACCACCTGACCGTTAGTCCGATTGACTTGAAAATTGGTATGCAGTGTCTTGGTCCAAGGTGCCATGTATGTCTATGAGGACATTGGCGTATCTCAAAAAACATGGCCACCATTGGCCAATGAAGTTGAGCACCTATTAGACAAGGTTAACGGAGGCCGATCAGAAGGAAACTCGGTGGGCATGTTCGACTCATGGCCCTAGAAGTCTGTAAGAATTTTGAAAGAAATCGGCCACTAGTTGGCGCTAACGAGTTTTATGGCTCTGTAATCACGTGGTGTTACACATATTATCACAAAATGCATATCATTTGATAGATCTGCTCATGCTGAACAACTTTGCCTCTAGAACCATTGCTGTCAATCAAACCTTTCATTAAATATTCATGAATATGTTAAAAACCTACTTTTGCGAACTAGTCCCTGGTTTTTCGCCCGATCGGAACCAGACCAGTCTAGGACAATTCTCTGGACTCTCTAGATCAATAATTATCGAAAAAAAGTTGAACTTTTGCATTTGGATGGCTTTAAAAGGGTCATTTATAAAATGGGCGTGGCAAAATACACTAAAAAGCCTATAAATCCTAAATGAAAACTCAGAACTTCACAAAAATTGGTGAGCATATGTGTCATAACATCATAAACAAGCATGCAAAATTTTATGGAGATCGGACAATAGTTGGCGCTATAACTGGTAAAAGGCTTTAAAACCATATATTTCCTATGGTAAACTGCCTGTATTGGCTGTAAATGGTCTTTTCCATGTCTGATCATATAATTTTCATATCATAATGTTAAAAACTAGTGCATAACCATTCTCTGGATTCACTAGAACAATAGTTGTCAGAAAAAGTTGAACTACTTCATTTGGATAGCTATAATAGGTTCACTTCAAAATGTGGCCTTTACCAAGTGTCCCCGAAAGCCTATATCTCTTTAATGAATGTTCAAACCTTCTTAAAAACAAGTCAGAACATGTGAAATATCACTCTGAACATGCATGGAAATTTTCAGACAGATCGGACAAAATTTGCCTCTATAACAGTTAAAAAGGTGAAAATGATATGAATATAATGGTATATTAAGCCAATAAGTGGTATTTTACTGCCCCCTGCTGTTTAAAATAGTAATTTTGTCATATTGTTCTATAATTTATATTGAGACTTTATAAAATCCCTATTTTAACATTTACAATTACATTTAGTCAAAATCCATCTGTTAAAGTATTAGTATTGACAGTTTGATCACATCATATATATCAAATATCTGTATCTACAACATAACGTGTGTGTGTGTAGTCTTAGGTTTCTGAATAAATTCTGAATAATCTGATTAATAGCTTACAAAGACTTTGTGAAATGTTTATAGACCATTCAAATATATTTTCATAATGACATCCCAATAGCATTGAAAAAACAACAACATTTGTCTTTGTGTGTGTGTGTGTGTGTGTGTGTGTGTGTGTGTGTGTGTGTGTGTGTGTGTGTGTGTGTGTGTGTGTGTGTGTGTGCGTGTATACATGCATTATGGAGTTAAAATGGAAAAACTGGTTTGCTTTAGTGCAGAAAAATGGTGAAAAACAAGAAGTTTAAAGTGAAAGTGTGCCAATATGTGGTCTTCTACTGCCCTCTGCTGGCCATTCTACTTATTAATGAAGTCTACTCACATATGCTTTTACATTTATTAGACACTAAAAATCACTTATATAACAATAAGACACTAAAAAATCACTTATATAACAATTACTATTGTAGCACAATCGTGCTAGAATCATAGTAAATAATACTAGAATGTGGTAAATTGTTGTGGGAGGAGCCTATTTTACTAAAATGGCTATAAGTCAAGAAGTAAATGAGATATCTTTACCAAACTCAGTACACATGTGTATGGGTTCAATTTGAGGTCACAGTAAACAATTTTATGGAGACTGGACCATAGGTGGCGCTATAACTGTTAAAAAGCTTTAAAACCATATATTTCCTATGGTACATTGCCTGTATTGGCTGTAAATAGTCTTTTTCATCTATTATGTCAGTGGTTAGATGCTTGCTAAATAAAACTAATAACTTTTGATGCTTTTGTGCTTAAAGGCCTTAAAGGCCTTAACTGCTTGAACCCCGATAAATGCTGCTTGCAGCTTTAATTATTATTATTATTATTATTCTGCCGTAAAACGCATCGTGCAGCCCAAACCGTAAGAGCTGGAACTTTGAAACTTTGCCAGATGGTAGTACAAAAATCGAGGAAAGGTTCAGAGATTATGACCCCGATTGGCCCATAGGTGGCGCTATAACAACCAAAAGCGCGAAACTGCTCATAACTCCTAGACCGTATGTCGTAGACTCAAGTGTCTTATATCATTGGAAAGCTGGACGCCTGACGAACAAAACGTATATCTCCGATTTCATTTCCGCCATGATAGATTTTCCGCCATTTTGAATTTTGTCAAAAACCTACTTTTGCGAACTAGTCCCTGGTTTTTTACCCGATTGGTACCAAACCAGTGCAGAAATGTTCTCTGGAGACTGAATATCAATAATTATCGAAAAAAAGTTGAAATTTCGATTCACGTTCGCTAAGGGGCGCCAAAACGTACGTTGTGGGAGGGGCCTATTTTATTAAAATGGCTATAACTCCCGAAGTAAATGAGGTATCTTCACCAAACTTGGTACACATGTGTATGAGTTCAATCTGGGGTCACAGTAAAAAAATCGCGACGATTGGCCTCATGGTGGCGCTATAACATGAAAAAAACATAAATCAGGCTATAACCACCTGACCGTTAGTCCGATTGACTTGAAAATTGGTATGCAGTGTCTTGGTCCAAGGTGCCATGTATGTGTATGAGGACATTGGCGTATCTCAAAAAACATGGCCGCCATCGGCCAATGAAGTTTGAGCACCTATTAGACAAGGTTAACGGAGGCCGATCGAAACGAAACTCAATGGGCATGTTCGGCTCATGGCCCTAGAGGTCTGTAAGAATTTTAAAAGAAATCGGCCACTAGTTGGCGCTAACGAGTTTTACGGCTCTGTAATCACGTGGTGTTACAAATATCCACACAATATGCATATCATTTGATAGATCTCCTCATCCTGAACAACTTTGCCTCAAGAACCATTGCTGTCAATCAAACTGTTCATTAATTATTCATGAATATGTTAAAAACCTACTTTTGCGAACTAGTCCTAGGTTTTTTGCCCGATCGCAACCAGACCAGTCTAGGACAATTCTCTGGACTCTCTAGATCAATAATTATCAAAAAAAAGTTGAACTTTTGCATTTGGATGGCTGTAATAGGGTCATTTATAAAATGGGCGTGGCAAAATACACTAAAAACCCTATAAATCCTAAATGAAAACTCATAACTTCACAAAAGTTGGTGAGCATATGTGACATAATATCATTAACAAGCATGCAACATTTTATGGAGATCGGACCAAAGGTGGCGCTATAACAGTTAAAAGGCTTTTAAACCATATATTTCCTATGGCAAACTGCCTGTATTGGCTGTAAATGGTCTTTTCCATGTCTGATCATATAATTTTCATATCATAATGTTAAAAACTATCGCATAACCATTCTCTGGACTCACTAGAACAATAGTTGTCAGAAAAAGTTGAACTTCTTCATTTGGATAGCTATAATAGGTTCACTTCAAAATGTGGCCTTTACCAAGTGTCCCCGAAAGCCTATATCTCTTTAATCAATGCTCAGACCTTCTTAAAAACAAGTCAGAACGTGTGAAATATCACCCTGAACAAGGATGAAACATTTCAGACAGATCGGACAAAATTTGCCTCTGTAACAGTTAAAAAGGTGAAAATGATATGAATTAATGGCATATTAAGCCAATAAGTGGTATTTTACTGCCCCCTGCTGTTTAAAATAGTCATTTTGTCATATTGTTCTATAATTTATATTTAGACTTTATAAAATCCCTATTTTAACATTTACAATTACATTTACTCAAAATCCATCTGTTAAAGTATTAGTATTGACAGTTTGATCACATCATATATTTCAAATATCTGTATCTACAACATAATGTGTGTGTGTAGTCTTAGGTTTCTAAATAAATTCTGAATAATCTGATTAATAGCTTACAAAGACTTTGTGAAATGTTTATAGACCATTGAAATATATTTTCATAATGACATATCCCAATAGCATTGAAAAAACAACAACATTTGTCTTTGTGTGTGTGTGTGTGTGTGTGTGTGTGTGTGTGTGTGTGTGTGTGTAAACATGCATTATGGAGTTAAAATGGAAAAACTGGTTTGCTTTAGTACAGAAAAATGGTGAAAATCATGAAGTTTAAAGTGAAAGTGAGCCAATAAGTGGTCTTCTAGTGCCCTCTGCTGGCCATTCTACTTATTAATTAAATATTTCCACATGTGCTTGCATTTATACTTGAATACACACTAAAAAATCACTTATATAGCAATAACTATTATAACACAATCATATTTTGTCAGTGTTAATCACTTTATTTGCACTGACACTTCAAATAATTGCTAGTAATGTGATAAATCAGGCTAGAAACATGGTAAATCAAAGTAAATAATACTAGATTGTCGTTTATCTCCTGGTAAATAATACTAGAACGTGGTATATCATGGTAAATCATGGTTAACTATGCTGTGTGTGTATGTGTGTGTGTGTGTGTGTGTGTGTGTGTGTGTGTGTGTGTGTGTGTGTGTGTGTGTGTGTGTGTGTGTGTGTGTGTGTGTAAGCATGCATTGAGTTAACATGGAAAAACTGGTTTGCTTTAGTGCAGAAAACTGGTTTAAAGTGAAAGTGAGCCAATAAGTGGTCTTCTAGTGCCCTCTGCTGGCCATTCTACTTAATAATGAAATATTTTACATGTGCTTTTGCATTCATACTTGGACACACACTAAAAATCACGTATATAACTAACTATTATAACACAATAATATTTTGTCAGTGTTCATCACCTCATTTGCACTGACACTTCACATAATTGCTAGTAATGTGGTTAATCATGCTAGAAACATTGTAAATCATAGTAAATAATACTGAAATGAGGTGTATCAAGGTAAATCATGCTAGAATCCTAATAAATCATTCTGGAACATGGTATATGATAGTAAATCATGCTAGAATCATATTAAATAATTCTTGAATGTGGCAAATCGTTGTGGGAGGAGCCTATTTTACTCAAATGGCTATAACTCAAGAAGTAAATGAGATATCTTCACCAAAATCAGTACACATGTGTATGGGTTCAATTTGAGGTCACAATAAACAATTTTATGGAGATCGGACCATAGGTGGCGCTATAACTGTTAAAAAGCTTTAAAACCATATATATCCCATGGCAATTTGCCTGTATTGGCTGTAAATGGTCTTTTCCATCTATTATGTCAGTGGTTACATGCTTGCTAAATAAATCTTAATGACTTTTGATGCTTTTGTGCTTAAATGCCTTAAAGGCCTTAACTGCTTGAACCCCGATAAATGCTGCTTGCAGCTTTAATTATTAGGGGTTCAAGCACGAAGTGCTGAAACCCTATTGTAATTGTACTGATTTTTAGGGGTTCAAGCACGAAGTGCTGAAACCCTATTGTAATTGTACTGATTTTTATTAGGGGTTCAAGCACGAAGTGCTGAAACCCTATTGTAATTGTACTGATTTTTAGGGGTTCAAGCACGAAGTGCTGAAACCCTATTGTAATTGTACTGATTTTTATTAGGGGTTCAAGCACGAAGTGCTGAAACCCTATTGTAATTGTAAGGATTTTTATTATTATTATTATTATTCTTCTGCCGTAAAACGCATCGTGCAGCCCAAACCGTAAGGGCTGGAGACTTGAAACTTTGCCAGATGGTAGTACAAAAATCGAGGAGAGGTTCAGAGATTATGACCCCGATTGGCCCATAGGTGGCGCTATAACAACCAAAAGCGCGAAACTGCTCATAACTCCTAGACTGTATGTCGTAGACTCAAGTGTCTTATATCATTGGAAAGCTGGAAACGTGATGAACAAAACGTATATCTCCGATTTCATTTCCGGTATGGAAATTTTTCCGCCATTTTGAATTTTGTCAAAAAACTACTTTTGCTAATTAGTCCTAGGTTTTTTGTCCGATCGGAACCAAACCAGTGCAGAAATGTTCTATGGAGTCTGAAGATCAATAATTATCAAAAAAAATTCGAAATTTCGATTCATGGTCGCTAGGGGGCATAAAATAAACATTGTGGGAGGAGCCTATTTTACTAAAATGGCTATAACTCAAAAAATAAATGAGATAGCTTAACCAAACTCGGTACACATGTGTATGGGTTCATTCTGGGGTCACAGTAAAAAAATCGCGACGATTGAACAATAGGTGGCGCTATAACATGGAAAAAACATGAAAAGGGCTATAACCACCTGACCGTTAGTCCGATTGACTTGAAAATTGGTATGCAGTGTCTTGGCCCAAGGTGCCATATACATCTATGAGGAAATTGGCGTATCTCAAAAAACATGGCCGCCATTGGCCAATGAAGTTGAGCACCTATTAGACAAGGTTAACGGAGGCCGATCGGAACGAAACTCGATGGGCATGTTCCTCTCATGGCCCTAGAGGTCTGTAAGAATTTTGAAAGAAATCGGCCACTAGTTGGCGCTAACGAGTTTTATGGCTCTGTAATCACGTGGTGTTACACTCATCCACACAATATGCATATCATTTGATAGATCTGCTCATGCTGAACAACTTTGCCTCAAGAACCATTGCTGTCAATCAAACCGTTCATTAAATATTCGCGAACATGTTAAAAACCTACTTTTGCGAACTAGTCCTAGGTTTTTCGCCCGATCGGAACCAGACCAGTCTAGGACAATTCTCTGGACTCTCTAGATCAATAATTATCGAAAAAAAGTTGAACTTTTGCATTTGGATGGCTGTAATAGGGTCATTTATAAAATGGGCGTGGCAAAATACATTAAAAATCCTATAAATCCTAAATGAAAACTCAGAACTTCACAAAAATTGGTGAGCATATGTGACATAACATCATTAACAAGCATGCCAAATTTTATGGAGATCGGACCATAGGTGGCGCTATAACTGTTAAAAAGCTTTAAAACAATATATTTCCTATGGTACATTGCCTGTATTGGCTGTAAATGGTCTTTTCCATCTATTATGTCAGTGGTTACATGCTTGCTAAATAAAACCTGATAACTTTTGATGCTTTTGTGCTTAAAAACCCTTAAAGGCCTTAATAGCTTGAACCCCGATAAATGCTGCTTGCAGCTTTAATTATTATTATTATTATTATTCTTCTGCCGTAAAACGCATCGTGCAGCCCAAACCGTAAGGGCTAGAGCTTTGAAACTTTGCCAGATGGTAGTACAAAAATCGAGGAGAGGTTCAGAGATTATGACCCCGATTGGCCCATAGGTGGCGCTATAGCGACCAAAAGCGCGAAACTGCTCATAACTCCTAGACCGTATGTCGCAGCCTCAAGTGTCTTATATCATTGGAAAGCTGGACGCCTGACGAACAAAACGTATATCTCCGATTTTATTTCCGTCATGATAGATTTTCCGCCATTTTGAATTTTGTCGAAAATCTACTTTTGCGAACTAGTCCCTGGTTTTTCGCCCGATCGGAACCAAACCAGTGCAGAATTGTTCTCTGGAGTCTGAAGATCAATAATTATCGAAAAAAAGTTGAAATTTCGATTCACAGTCGCTAGGGGGTGCAAAATTAACGTTGTGGGAGGAGCCTATTTTACTAAAATGGCTATAACTCCAGAAGTAATTCAGTAAACTTCACCAAACTTGGTATACATGTGTAGGAGGTCAGTCTGAGGTCACAGTAAAAAAATCGCGGCGATCGGCCACATGGTGGCGCTATAACATGACAAAAACATAAAACAGGCTATAACCACCTGACCGTTAGTCTGATTGACTTGAAAATTGGTATGCAGTGTCTTGGTCCAAGGTGCCATGTATGTCTATGAGGACATTGGTGTATCTCAAAAAACATGGCCGCCATTGGCCAATAAATTTGAGCACCTATTAGACAAGGTTAACAGAGGCCGATCGGAACGAAACTCGATGGGCATGTTCGACTCATGGCCCTGGAGGTCTGTAAGAATTTTAAAAGAAATCGGCCACTAGTTGGCGCTAACGAGTTTTATGGCTCTGTAATCACGTGGTGTTACACATATTATCACAATATGCATATCATTTGATAGATCTGCTCATGCTGAACAACTTTGCCTCAAGAACCATTGCTGTCAATCAAACCGTTCATTAAATATTTGTGAATATGTTAAAAACCTACTTTTGCGAACTAGTCCCTGGTTTTTCGCCCGATCGGAACCAGACCAGTCTAGGACAATTCTCTGGACTCTCTAGATCAATAATTATCGAAAAAAAGTTGAACTTTTGCATTTGGATGGCTTTAAAAGGGTCATTTATAAAATGGGCGTGGCAAAATACACTAAAAAGCCTATAAATCCTAAATGAAAACTCAGAACTTCACAAAAATTGGTGAGCATATGTGTCATAACATCATAAACAAGCATGCAAAATTTTATGGAGATCGGACAATAGTTGGCGCTATAACTGGTAAAAGGCTTTAAAACCATATATTTCCTATGGTAAACTGCCTGTATTGGCTGTAAATGGTCTTTTCCATGTCTGATCATATAATTTTCATATCATAATGTTAAAAACTAGTGCATAACCATTCTCTGGATTCACTAGAACAATAGTTGTCAGAAAAAGTTGAACTACTTCATTTGGATAGCTATAATAGGTTCACTTCAAAATCTGGCCTTTACCAAGTGTCCCCGAAAGCCTATATCTCTTTAATGAATGTTCAAACCTTCTTAAAAACAAGTCAGAACATGTGAAATATCACTCTGAACATGCATGAAAATTTTCAGACAGATCGGACAAAATTTGCCTCTATAACAGTTAAAAAGGTGAAAATGATATGAATTAATGGCATGTTAAGCCAATAAGTGGTATTTTACTGCCCCCCGCTGTTTAAAATAGTCATTTTCTCATATTGGTATTGGTATCAGCCATGGTAAATCATGATAAATGATGGTGTGTGTGTGTGTGTGTGTGTGTGTGTGTGTGTGTGTGTGTGTGTGTGTGTGTGTGTGTGTGTGTGTGTGTGTGTGTGTGGTACAAATATAACAAAGGTTTTATTTTCCAACATGAAAACAAACATAACAGAGTGCTAGTGCACAAACAATAACCGACAATGATAATGGATGAGAGGGGAACTTAAATACACAGATCAAGACAAGGACAACAGGTGACGGTTATGATGATGAGGAGCAGGTGATGATGAGGAGGGTGATGAGGAGCAGGTGCAGGTGATGACGACAGATAGTGAATGTGATGAAGACAGAAGGTGAATGTGATGAAGGTGAATGTGACACCAATATCACTAAAACATTTGTGTGTGTGTGTGTGTGTGTGTGTGTAGCATTATTGTGTGTAGCATATGTAGCAAGTATGCATTATTGAGTTAACATGGAAACACTGGTTTGCTTTAGTGCAGAAAACTGGTCAAAATCATGAGGTTTAAAGTGAAAGTGAGCCAATAAGTGGTCTTCTACTGCCCTCTGCTGGCCATTCTACTTATTAATTAAATTTTTCCACATGTGCTTGCATTTATACTTGAATACACACTAAAAATCACTTATATAGCAATAACTATTATAACACAATCATATTTTGTCAGTGTTAATCACTTTATTTGCACTGACACTTCAAATAATTGCTAGTAATGTGGTAAATCATGGTAAATCATGGTTAACTATGCTGTGTGTGTGTGTCTGTGTGTGTGTGTGTGTGTGTGTGTGTGTGTGTGTGTGTGTGTGTGTGTGTGTGTGTGTGTGTGTGTGTGTGTGTGTGTGTGTAAGCATGCATTGAGTTAACATGGATAAACTGGTTTGCTTTAGTGCAGAAAACTGGTTTAAAGTGAAAGTGAGCCAATAAGTGGTCTTCTACTGCCCTCTGCTGGCCATTCTACTTATTAATGAAATATTTCAACATGTGCTTGCATTCATACTTGAATACACACTAAAAAAATCACTTATATAGCAATAACTTTTATAACACAATCATATTTTGTCAGTGTTAATCACTTTATTTGCACTGACACTTCAAATAATTGCTAGTAATGTGATAAATCAGGCTAGAAACATGGTAAATCAAAGTAAATAATACTAGATTGTCGTTTATCTCCTGGTAAATAATACTAGAACGTGGTATATCATGGTAAATCATGGTTAACTAAACTGTGTGTGTATGTGTGTGTGTGTGTGTGTGTGTGTGTGTGTGTGTGTGTGTGTGTAAGCATGCATTGAGTTAACATGGAAAAACTGGTTTGCTTTAGTGCAGAAAACTGGTTTAAAGTGAAAGTGAGCCAATAAGTGGTCTTCTAGTGCCCTCTGCTGGCCATTCTACTCAATAATGAAATATTTTAAGTCAAGTCAAGTCAAGTCAAGTATATTTGTATAGCGCTTTTCACAATACAGATTGTATCAAAGCAGCTTCACAGTATTAAATTAAAATAATACAACAAGGTTTGTTTCTAGTGGAATTTATTGATAAAATCAAATTAGATATCCCCAGAATATCCCCAACTGAGCAAGCCAAAGGCAACAGTGGCAAGGAACCGAAAAACTCCATCAAGTGACCTAATAGTGTCCTAAAACTCCATCAGGTGACCCAATGGAGAAAAAAAAAACCTTGGGAGAACCCAGGCTCAGTCGGGGGCCAGTTCTCCTCTGGCGTTTATTAACTAGAGGCCGGATTGTAATTTGAACTGTAAGATTAAAAATATTATATGAATGCCTGGCTGAAGAGATGCGACTTTAATCTAGTTTTAAACTGGGAGAGCGAGTCTGAGCAACGAACAGTATCAGGAAGGCTATTCCAGAGTTTTGGAGCTTTTACATGTGCTTTTGCATTCATACTTGGACACACACTAAAAATCACGTATATAACTAACTATTATAACACAATAATATTTTGTCAGTGTTCATCACCTCATTTGCACTGACACTTCACATAATTGCTAGTAATGTGGTTAATCATGCTAGAAACATTGTAAATCATAGTAAATAATACTGAAATGAGGTGTATCAAGGTAAATCATGCTAGAATCCTAATAAATCATTCTGGAACATGGTATATGATAGTAAATCATGCTAGAATCATATTAAATAATTCTAGAATGTGGCAAATCGTTGTGGGAGGAGCCTATTTTACTCAAATGGCTATAACTCAAGAAGTAAATGAGATATCTTCACCAAACTCAGTACACATGTGTATGGGTTCAATTTGAGGTCACAGTAAACAATTTTATGGAGATCGGACCATAGGTGGCGCTATAACTGTTAAAAAGCTTTAAAACCATATATATCCCATGGCAAATTGCCTGTATTGGCTGTAAATGGTCTTTTCCATCTATTATGTCAGTGGTTACATGCTTGCTAAATAAATCTTAATAACTTTTGATGCTTTTGTGCTTAAATGCCTTAAAGGCCTTAACTGCTTGAACCCCGATAAATGCTGCTTGTTAGGGGTTCAAGCACGAAGTGCTGAAACCCTATTGTAATTGTACTGATTTTTATTATTATTATTATTATTATTCTTCTGCCGTAAAACGCATCGTGCAGCCCAAACCGTAGGGGCTAGAGCATTGAAACTTTGCCAGATGGTAGTACAAAAATCGAGGAGAGGTTCAGAGATTATGACCACGATTGGCCCATAGGTGGCGCTATAGCGACCAAAAGCGCGAAACTGCTCATAACTCCTAGACCGTATGTCGTAGACTCAAGTGTCTTATATCATTGGAAAGCTGGACGCCTGACGAACAAAACGTATATCTCCGATTTCATTTCCGTCATGATAGATTTTCCGCCATTTTGAATTTTGTCAAAAACCTACTTTTGCGAACTAGTCCGTGGTTTTTTGCCCGATCGGAACCAAACCAGTGCAGAAATGTTCTCTAGAGTCTGAAGATTAATAATTATTGAAAAAAAGTTGAAATTTCGATTCACGGACGCTAAGGGTCGCCAAAATGGACGTTGTGGGAGGAGCCTATTTTACTAAAATGGTTATAACTCCAGAAGTAAATGAGGTATTTTCACCAAACTTGGTACACATATGTAAGAGGTCAATCTGAGGTCACGGTAAAAAAATCGCGGCGATTGGCCAAATGGTGGCGCTATAACATGAAAAAAACATAAAACAGGCTATAACCACCTGACCGTTAGTCCGATTGACTTGAAAATTGGTATGCAGTGTCTTGGTCCAAGGTGCCATGTATGTCTATGAGGACATTGGCGTATCTCAAAAAACATGGCCGCCATTGGCCAATGAAGTTGAGCACCTATTAGACAAGGTTAACGGAGGCCGATCAGAAGGAAACTCGGTGGGCATGTTCGACTCATGGCCCTAGAAGTCTGTAAGAATTTTGAAAGAAATCGGCCACTAGTTGGCGCTAACGAGTTTTATGGCTCTGTAATCACGTGGTGTTACACATATTATCACAAAATGCATATCATTTGATAGATCTGCTCATGCTGAACAACTTTGCCTCTAGAACCATTGCTGTCAATCAAACCTTTCATTAAATATTCATGAATATGTTAAAAACCTACTTTTGCGAACTAGTCCCTGGTTTTTCGCCCGATCGGAACCAGACCAGTCTAGGACAATTCTCTGGACTCTCTAGATCAATAATTATCGAAAAAAAGTTGAACTTTTGCATTTGGATGGCTTTAAAAGGGTCATTTATAAAATGGGCGTGGCAAAATACACTAAAAAGCCTATAAATCCTAAATGAAAACTCAGAACTTCACAAAAATTGGTGAGCATATGTGTCATAACATCATAAACAAGCATGCAAAATTTTATGGAGATCGGACAATAGTTGGCGCTATAACTGGTAAAAGGCTTTAAAACCATATATTTCCTATGGTAAACTGCCTGTATTGGCTGTAAATGGTCTTTTCCATGTCTGATCATATAATTTTCATATCATAATGTTAAAAACTAGTGCATAACCATTCTCTGGATTCACTAGAACAATAGTTGTCAGAAAAAGTTGAACTACTTCATTTGGATAGCTATAATAGGTTCACTTCAAAATGTGGCCTTTACCAAGTGTCCCCGAAAGCCTATATCTCTTTAATGAATGTTCAAACCTTCTTAAAAACAAGTCAGAACATGTGAAATATCACTCTGAACATGCATGAAAATTTTCAGACAGATCGGACAAAATTTGCCTCTATAACAGTTAAAAAGGTGAAAATGATATGAATTAATGGCATGTTAAGCCAATAAGTGGTATTTTACTGCCCCCCGCTGTTTAAAATAGTCATTTTCTCATATTGGTATTGGTATCAGCCATGGTAAATCATGATAAATGATGGTGTGTGTGTGTGTGTGTGTGTGTGTGTGTGTGTGTGTGTGTGTGTGTGTGTGTGTGTGTGTGTGTGTGTGTGTGTGTGTGTGTGTGTGTGTGTGTGTGTGTGTGTGTGTGTGGTACAAATATAACAAAGGTTTTATTTTCCAACATGAAAACAAACATAACAGAGTGCTAGTGCACAAACAATAACCGACAATGATAATGGATGAGAGGGGAACTTAAATACACAGATCAAGACAAGGACAACAGGTGACGGTTATGATGATGAGGAGCAGGTGATGATGAGGAGGGTGATGAGGAGCAGGTGCAGGTGATGACGACAGATAGTGAATGTGATGAAGACAGAAGGTGAATGTGATGAAGGTGAATGTGACACCAATATCACTAAAACATTTGTGTGTGTGTGTGTGTGTGTGTGTGTGTGTGTGTGTGTGTGTAGCATTATTGTGTGTAGCATATGTAGCAAGTATGCATTATTGAGTTAACATGGAAACACTGGTTTGCTTTAGTGCAGAAAACTGGTCAAAATCATGAGGTTTAAAGTGAAAGTGAGCCAATAAGTGGTCTTCTACTGCCCTCTGCTGGCCATTCTACTTATTAATTAAATTTTTCCACATGTGCTTGCATTTATACTTGAATACACACTAAAAATCACTTATATAGCAATAACTATTATAACACAATCATATTTTGTCAGTGTTAATCACTTTATTTGCACTGACACTTCAAATAATTGCTAGTAATGTGGTAAATCATGGTAAATCATGGTTAACTATGCTGTGTGTGTGTGTCTGTGTGTCTGTGTGTGTGTGTGTGTGTGTGTGTGTGTGTGTGTGTGTGTGTGTGTGTGTGTGTGTGTGTGTGTGTGTGTGTGTGTGTGTGTGTGTGTGTGTGTGTGTGTGTAAGCATGCATTGAGTTAACATGGATAAACTGGTTTGCTTTAGTGCAGAAAACTGGTTTAAAGTGAAAGTGAGCCAATAAGTGGTCTTCTACTGCCCTCTGCTGGCCATTCTACTTATTAATGAAATATTTCAACATGTGCTTGCATTCATACTTGAATACACACTAAAAAAATCACTTATATAGCAATAACTTTTATAACACAATCATATTTTGTCAGTGTTAATCACTTTATTTGCACTGACACTTCAAATAATTGCTAGTAATGTGATAAATCAGGCTAGAAACATGGTAAATCAAAGTAAATAATACTAGATTGTCGTTTATCTCCTGGTAAATAATACTAGAACGTGGTATATCATGGTAAATCATGGTTAACTAAACTGTATGTGTGTGTGTGTGTGTGTGTGTGTGTGTGTGTGTGTGTGTGTGTGTGTGTGTGTGTGTGTGTGTAAGCATGCATTGAGTTAACATGGAAAAACTGGTTTGCTTTAGTGCAGAAAACTGGTTTAAAGTGAAAGTGAGCCAATAAGTGGTCTTCTAGTGCCCTCTGCTGGCCATTCTACTCAATAATGAAATATTTTAAGTCAAGTCAAGTCAAGTCAAGTATATTTGTATAGCGCTTTTCACAATACAGATTGTATCAAAGCAGCTTCACAGTATTAAATTAAAATAATACAACAAGGTTTGTTTCTAGTGGAATTTATTGATAAAATCAAATTAGATATCCCCAGAATATCCCCAACTGAGCAAGCCAAAGGCAACAGTGGCAAGGAACCGAAAAACTCCTAATAGTGTCCTAAAACTCCATCAGGTGACCCAATGGAGAAAAAAAAAACCTTGGGAGAACCCAGGCTCAGTCGGGGGCCAGTTCTCCTCTGGCGTTTATTAACTAGAGGCCGGATTGTAATTTGAACTGTAAGATTAAAAATATTATATGAATGCCTGGCTGAAGAGATGCGACTTTAATCTAGTTTTAAACTGGGAGAGCGAGTCTGAGCAACGAACAGTATCAGGAAGGCTATTCCAGAGTTTTGGAGCTTTTACATGTGCTTTTGCATTCATACTTGGACACACACTAAAAATCACGTATATAACTAACTATTATAACACAATAATATTTTGTCAGTGTTCATCACCTCATTTGCACTGACACTTCACATAATTGCTAGTAATGTGGTTAATCATGCTAGAAACATTGTAAATCATAGTAAATAATACTGAAATGAGGTGTATCAAGGTAAATCATGCTAGAATCCTAATAAATCATTCTGGAACATGGTATATGATAGTAAATCATGCTAGAATCATATTAAATAATTCTAGAATGTGGCAAATCGTTGTGGGAGGAGCCTATTTTACTCAAATGGCTATAACTCAAGAAGTAAATGAGATATCTTCACCAAACTCAGTACACATGTGTATGGGTTCAATTTGAGGTCACAGTAAACAATTTTATGGAGATCGGACCATAGGTGGCGCTATAACTGTTAAAAAGCTTTAAAACCATATATATCCCATGGCAAATTGCCTGTATTGGCTGTAAATGGTCTTTTCCATCTATTATGTCAGTGGTTACATGCTTGCTAAATAAATCTTAATAACTTTTGATGCTTTTGTGCTTAAATGCCTTAAAGGCCTTAACTGCTTGAACCCCGATAAATGCTGCTTGCAGCTTTAATTATTATTATTATTCTTCTGCCGTAAAACGCATCGTGCAGCCCAAACCGTAGGGGCTAGAGCATTGAAACTTTGCCAGATGGTAGTACAAAAATCGAGGAGAGGTTCAGAGATTATGACCACGATTGGCCCATAGGTGGCGCTATAGCGACCAAAAGCGCGAAACTGCTCATAACTCCTAGACCGTATGTCGTAGACTCAAGTGTCTTATATCATTGGAAAGCTGGACGCCTGACGAACAAAACGTTTATCTCCGATTTCATTTCCGTCATGATAGATTTTCCGCCATTTTGAATTTTGTCAAAAACCTACTTTTGCGAACTAGTCCGTGGTTTTTTGCCCGATCGGAACCAAACCAGTGCAGAAATGTTCTCTAGAGTCTGAAGATTAATAATTATTGAAAAAAAGTTGAAATTTCGATTCACGGACGCTAAGGGTCGCCAAAATGGACGTTGTGGGAGGAGCCTATTTTACTAAAATGGTTATAACTCCAGAAGTAAATGAGGTATTTTCACCAAACTTGGTACACATATGTAAGAGGTCAATCTGAGGTCACGGTAAAAAAATCGCGGCGATTGGCCAAATGGTGGCGCTATAACATGAAAAAAACATAAAACAGGCTATAACCACCTGACCGTTAGTCCGATTGACTTGAAAATTGGTATGCAGTGTCTTGGTCCAAAGTGCCATGTATGTCTATGAGGACATTGGCGTATCTCAAAAAACATGGCCGCCATTGGCCAATGAAGTTGAGCACCTATTAGACAAGGTTAACGGAGGCCGATCAGAAGGAAACTCGGTGGGCATGTTCGACTCATGGCCCTAGAAGTCTGTAAGAATTTTGAAAGAAATCGGCCACTAGTTGGCGCTAACGAGTTTTATGGCTCTGTAATCACGTGGTGTTACACATATTATCACAAAATGCATATCATTTGATAGATCTGCTCATGCTGAACAACTTTGCCTCTAGAACCATTGCTGTCAATCAAACCTTTCATTAAATATTCATGAATATGTTAAAAACCTACTTTTGCGAACTAGTCCCTGGTTTTTCGCCCGATCGGAACCAGACCAGTCTAGGACAATTCTCTGGACTCTCTAGATCAATAATTATCGAAAAAAAGTTGAACTTTTGCATTTGGATGGCTTTAAAAGGGTCATTTATAAAATGGGCGTGGCAAAATACACTAAAAAGCCTATAAATCCTAAATGAAAACTCAGAACTTCACAAAAATTGGTGAGCGTATGTGTCATAACATCATAAACAAGCATGCAAAATTTTATGGAGATCGGACAATAGTTGGCGCTATAACTGGTAAAAGGCTTTAAAACCATATATTTCCTATGGTAAACTGCCTGTATTGGCTGTAAATGGTCTTTTCCATGTCTGATCATATAATTTTCATATCATAATGTTAAAAACTAGTGCATAACCATTCTCTGGATTCACTAGAACAATAGTTGTCAGAAAAAGTTGAACTACTTCATTTGGATAGCTATAATAGGTTCACTTCAAAATGTGGCCTTTACCAAGTGTCCCCGAAAGCCTATATCTCTTTAATGAATGTTCAAACCTTCTTAAAAACAAGTCAGAACATGTGAAATATCACTCTGAACATGCATGAAAATTTTCAGACAGATCGGACAAAATTTGCCTCTATAACAGTTAAAAAGGTGAAAATGATATGAATTAATGGCATGTTAAGCCAATAAGTGGTATTTTACTGCCCCCCGCTGTTTAAAATAGTCATTTTCTCATATTGGTATTGGTATCAGCCATGGTAAATCATGATAAATGATGGTGTGTGTGTGTGTGTGTGTGTGTGTGTGTGTGTGTGTGTGTGTGTGTGTGTGTGTGTGTGTGTGTGTGTGTGTGTGTGTGTGTGTGTGTGTGTGTGGTACAAATATAACAAAGGTTTTATTTTCCAACATGAAAACAAACATAACAGAGTGCTAGTGCACAAACAATAACCGACAATGATAATGGATGAGAGGGGAACTTAAATACACAGATCAAGACAAGGACAACAGGTGACGGTTATGATGATGAGGAGCAGGTGATGATGAGGAGGGTGATGAGGAGCAGGTGCAGGTGATGACGACAGATAGTGAATGTGATGAAGACAGAAGGTGAATGTGATGAAGGTGAATGTGACACCAATATCACTAAAACATTTGTGTGTGTGTGTGTGTGTGTGTGTGTGTGTGTGTGTGTGTGTAGCATTATTGTGTGTAGCATATGTAGCAAGTATGCATTATTGAGTTAACATGGAAACACTGGTTTGCTTTAGTGCAGAAAACTGGTCAAAATCATGAGGTTTAAAGTGAAAGTGAGCCAATAAGTGGTCTTCTACTGCCCTCTGCTGGCCATTCTACTTATTAATTAAATTTTTCCACATGTGCTTGCATTTATACTTGAATACACACTAAAAATCACTTATATAGCAATAACTATTATAACACAATCATATTTTGTCAGTGTTAATCACTTTATTTGCACTGACACTTCAAATAATTGCTAGTAATGTGGTAAATCATGGTAAATCATGGTTAACTATGCTGTGTGTGTGTGTCTGTGTGTGTGTGTGTGTGTGTGTGTGTGTGTGTGTGTGTGTGTGTGTGTGTGTGTGTGTAAGCATGCATTGAGTTAACATGGATAAACTGGTTTGCTTTAGTGCAGAAAACTGGTTTAAAGTGAAAGTGAGCCAATAAGTGGTCTTCTACTGCCCTCTGCTGGCCATTCTACTTATTAATGAAATATTTCAACATGTGCTTGCATTCATACTTGAATACACACTAAAAAAATCACTTATATAGCAATAACTTTTATAACACAATCATATTTTGTCAGTGTTAATCACTTTATTTGCACTGACACTTCAAATAATTGCTAGTAATGTGATAAATCAGGCTAGAAACATGGTAAATCAAAGTAAATAATACTAGATTGTCGTTTATCTCCTGGTAAATAATACTAGAACGTGGTATATCATGGTAAATCATGGTTAACTAAACTGTGTGTGTATGTGTGTGTGTGTGTGTGTGTGTGTGTGTGTGTGTGTGTGTGTGTAAGCATGCATTGAGTTAACATGGAAAAACTGGTTTGCTTTAGTGCAGAAAACTGGTTTAAAGTGAAAGTGAGCCAATAAGTGGTCTTCTAGTGCCCTCTGCTGGCCATTCTACTCAATAATGAAATATTTTAAGTCAAGTCAAGTCAAGTCAAGTATATTTGTATAGCGCTTTTCACAATACAGATTGTATCAAAGCAGCTTCACAGTATTAAATTAAAATAATACAACAAGGTTTGTTTCTAGTGGAATTTATTGATAAAATCAAATTAGATATCCCCAGAATATCCCCAACTGAGCAAGCCAAAGGCAACAGTGGCAAGGAACCGAAAAACTCCATCAAGTGACCTAATAGTGTCCTAAAACTCCATCAGGTGACCCAATGGAGAAAAAAAAAACCTTGGGAGAACCCAGGCTCAGTCGGGGGCCAGTTCTCCTCTGGCGTTTATTAACTAGAGGCCGGATTGTAATTTGAACTGTAAGATTAAAAATATTATATGAATGCCTGGCTGAAGAGATGCGACTTTAATCTAGTTTTAAACTGGGAGAGCGAGTCTGAGCAACGAACAGTATCAGGAAGGCTATTCCAGAGTTTTGGAGCTTTTACATGTGCTTTTGCATTCATACTTGGACACACACTAAAAATCACGTATATAACTAACTATTATAACACAATAATATTTTGTCAGTGTTCATCACCTCATTTGCACTGACACTTCACATAATTGCTAGTAATGTGGTTAATCATGCTAGAAACATTGTAAATCATAGTAAATAATACTGAAATGAGGTGTATCAAGGTAAATCATGCTAGAATCCTAATAAATCATTCTGGAACATGGTATATGATAGTAAATCATGCTAGAATCATATTAAATAATTCTAGAATGTGGCAAATCGTTGTGGGAGGAGCCTATTTTACTCAAATGGCTATAACTCAAGAAGTAAATGAGATATCTTCACCAAACTCAGTACACATGTGTATGGGTTCAATTTGAGGTCACAGTAAACAATTTTATGGAGATCGGACCATAGGTGGCGCTATAACTGTTAAAAAGCTTTAAAACCATATATATCCCATGGCAAATTGCCTGTATTGGCTGTAAATGGTCTTTTCCATCTATTATGTCAGTGGTTACATGCTTGCTAAATAAATCTTAATAACTTTTGATGCTTTTGTGCTTAAATGCCTTAAAGGCCTTAACTGCTTGAACCCCGATAAATGCTGCTTGCAGCTTTAATTATTATTATTATTATTATTCTTCTGCCGTAAAACGCATCGTGCAGCCCAAACCGTAGGGGCTAGAGCATTGAAACTTTGCCAGATGGTAGTACAAAAATCGAGGAGAGGTTCAGAGATTATGACCACGATTGGCCCATAGGTGGCGCTATAGCGACCAAAAGCGCGAAACTGCTCATAACTCCTAGACCGTATGTCGTAGACTCAAGTGTCTTATATCATTGGAAAGCTGGACGCCTGACGAACAAAACGTATATCTCCGATTTCATTTCCGTCATGATAGATTTTCCGCCATTTTGAATTTTGTCAAAAACCTACTTTTGCGAACTAGTCCGTGGTTTTTTGCCCGATCGGAACCAAACCAGTGCAGAAATGTTCTCTAGAGTCTGAAGATTAATAATTATTGAAAAAAAGTTGAAATTTCGATTCACGGACGCTAAGGGTCGCCAAAATGGACGTTGTGGGAGGAGCCTATTTTACTAAAATGGTTATAACTCCAGAAGTAAATGAGGTATTTTCACCAAACTTGGTACACATATGTAAGAGGTCAATCTGAGGTCACGGTAAAAAAATCGCGGCGATTGGCCAAATGGTGGCGCTATAACATGAAAAAAACATAAAACAGGCTATAACCACCTGACCGTTAGTCCGATTGACTTGAAAATTGGTATGCAGTGTCTTGGTCCAAGGTGCCATGTATGTCTATGAGGACATTGGCGTATCTCAAAAAACATGGCCGCCATTGGCCAATGAAGTTGAGCACCTATTAGACAAGGTTAACGGAGGCCGATCAGAAGGAAACTCGGTGGGCATGTTCGACTCATGGCCCTAGAAGTCTGTAAGAATTTTGAAAGAAATCGGCCACTAGTTGGCGCTAACGAGTTTTATGGCTCTGTAATCACGTGGTGTTACACATATTATCACAAAATGCATATCATTTGATAGATCTGCTCATGCTGAACAACTTTGCCTCTAGAACCATTGCTGTCAATCAAACCTTTCATTAAATATTCATGAATATGTTAAAAACCTACTTTTGCGAACTAGTCCCTGGTTTTTCGCCCGATCGGAACCAGACCAGTCTAGGACAATTCTCTGGACTCTCTAGATCAATAATTATCGAAAAAAAGTTGAACTTTTGCATTTGGATGGCTTTAAAAGGGTCATTTATAAAATGGGCGTGGCAAAATACACTAAAAAGCCTATAAATCCTAAATGAAAACTCAGAACTTCACAAAAATTGGTGAGCATATGTGTCATAACATCATAAACAAGCATGCAAAATTTTATGGAGATCGGACAATAGTTGGCGCTATAACTGGTAAAAGGCTTTAAAACCATATATTTCCTATGGTAAACTGCCTGTATTGGCTGTAAATGGTCTTTTCCATGTCTGATCATATAATTTTCATATCATAATGTTAAAAACTAGTGCATAACCATTCTCTGGATTCACTAGAACAATAGTTGTCAGAAAAAGTTGAACTACTTCATTTGGATAGCTATAATAGGTTCACTTCAAAATGTGGCCTTTACCAAGTGTCCCCGAAAGCCTATATCTCTTTAATGAATGTTCAAACCTTCTTAAAAACAAGTCAGAACATGTGAAATATCACTCTGAACATGCATGAAAATTTTCAGACAGATTGGACAAAATTTGCCTCTATAACAGTTAAAAATGTGAAAATGATATGAATATAATGGTATATTATCCAATAAGTGGTATTTTACTGCCCCCTGCTGTTTAAAATAGTCATTTTGTCATATTGTTCTATAATTTATATTTAGACTTTATAAAATCACTATTTTAACATTTACAATTACATTTAGTCAAAATCCATCGGTTAAAGTATAAGTATTGACAGTTTGATCACATCATATATTTCAAATGTCTGTATCTACAACATAATGTGTGTGTGTAGTCTTAGGTTTCTGAATAAATTCTGAATCATCTGATTAATAGCTTACAAAGACTTTGTGAAATGTTTATAGACCATTCAAATATATTTTCATAATGACATATCCCAATAGCACTGAAAAAACAACAACATTTGTCTTTGTGTGTGTGTGTGTGTGTGTGTGTGTGTGTGTGTGTGTGTGTGTGTGTGTGTGTGTGTGTGTGTGTGTGTAAACATGCATTATGGAGTTGAAAATCAAGAAGTTTAAAGTGAAAGTGAGCCAATATGTGGTCTTATACTGCCCTCTGCTGGCCATTTTACTTATTAATGAAGTCTACTCACATATGCTTTTGCATTCATTATACACTAAAAATCACTTATATAACAATAAGACACTAAAAAATCACTTATATAACAATTACTATTGTAGCACAATCATGCTAGAATCATAGTAAATAATACTAGAATGTGGTAAATTGTTGTGGGAGGAGCCTATTTTACTAAAATGGCTATAAGTCAAGAAGTAAATGAGATATCTTCACCAAACTCAGTACACATGTGTATGGGTTCAATTTGAGGTCACAGTAAGCAATTTTATGGAGATCGGACCATAGGTGGCGCTATAACTGTTAAAAAAGCTTTAAAACCATATATTTCCTATGGTACATTGCCTGTATTGGCTGTAAATGGTCTTTTTCATCTATTATGTCAGTGGTTAGATGCTTGCTAAATAAAACTAATAACTTTTGATGCTTTTGTGCTTAAAGGCCTTAAAGGCCTTAACTGCTTGAACCCCGATAAATGCTGCTTGCAGCTTTAATTAGGGGTTCAAGCACGAAGTGCTGAAACCCTATTGTAATTGTACTGATTTTTATTATTATTATTATTATTCTTCTGCCGTAAAACGCATCGTGCAGCCCAAACCGTAGGGGCTAGAGCATTGAAACTTTGCCAGATGGTAGTACAAAAATCGAGGAGAGGTTCAGAGATTATGACCACGATTGGCCCATAGGTGGCGCTATAGCGACCAAAAGCGCGAAACTGCTCATAACTCCTAGACCGTATGTCGTAGACTCAAGTGTCTTATATCATTGGAAAGCTGGACGCCTGACGAACAAAACGTATATCTCCGATTTCATTTCCGTCATGATAGATTTTCCGCCATTTTGAATTTTGTCAAAAACCTACTTTTGCGAACTAGTCCGTGGTTTTTTGCCCGATCGGAACCAAACCAGTGCAGAAATGTTCTCTAGAGTCTGAAGATTAATAATTATTGAAAAAAAGTTGAAATTTCGATTCACGGACGCTAAGGGTCGCCAAAATGGACGTTGTGGGAGGAGCCTATTTTACTAAAATGGTTATAACTCCAGAAGTAAATGAGGTATTTTCACCAAACTTGGTACACATATGTAAGAGGTCAATCTGAGGTCACGGTAAAAAAATCGCGGCGATTGGCCAAATGGTGGCGCTATAACATGAAAAAAACATAAAACAGGCTATAACCACCTGACCGTTAGTCCGATTGACTTGAAAATTGGTATGCAGTGTCTTGGTCCAAGGTGCCATGTATGTCTATGAGGACATTGGCGTATCTCAAAAAACATGGCCGCCATTGGCCAATGAAGTTGAGCACCTATTAGACAAGGTTAACGGAGGCCGATCAGAAGGAAACTCGGTGGGCATGTTCGACTCATGGCCCTAGAAGTCTGTAAGAATTTTGAAAGAAATCGGCCACTAGTTGGCGCTAACGAGTTTTATGGCTCTGTAATCACGTGGTGTTACACATATTATCACAAAATGCATATCATTTGATAGATCTGCTCATGCTGAACAACTTTGCCTCTAGAACCATTGCTGTCAATCAAACCTTTCATTAAATATTCATGAATATGTTAAAAACCTACTTTTGCGAACTAGTCCCTGGTTTTTCGCCCGATCGGAACCAGACCAGTCTAGGACAATTCTCTGGACTCTCTAGATCAATAATTATCGAAAAAAAGTTGAACTTTTGCATTTGGATGGCTTTAAAAGGGTCATTTATAAAATGGGCGTGGCAAAATACACTAAAAAGCCTATAAATCCTAAATGAAAACTCAGAACTTCACAAAAATTGGTGAGCATATGTGTCATAACATCATAAACAAGCATGCAAAATTTTATGGAGATCGGACAATAGTTGGCGCTATAACTGGTAAAAGGCTTTAAAACCATATATTTCCTATGGTAAACTGCCTGTATTGGCTGTAAATGGTCTTTTCCATGTCTGATCATATAATTTTCATATCATAATGTTAAAAACTAGTGCATAACCATTCTCTGGATTCACTAGAACAATAGTTGTCAGAAAAAGTTGAACTACTTCATTTGGATAGCTATAATAGGTTCACTTCAAAATGTGGCCTTTACCAAGTGTCCCCGAAAGCCTATATCTCTTTAATGAATGTTCAAACCTTCTTAAAAACAAGTCAGAACATGTGAAATATCACTCTGAACATGCATGAAAATTTTCAGACAGATCGGACAAAATTTGCCTCTATAACAGTTAAAAAGGTGAAAATGATATGAATTAATGGCATGTTAAGCCAATAAGTGGTATTTTACTGCCCCCCGCTGTTTAAAATAGTCATTTTCTCATATTGGTATTGGTATCAGCCATGGTAAATCATGATAAATGATGGTGTGTGTGTGTGTGTGTGTGTGTGTGTGTGTGTGTGTGTGTGTGTGTGTGTGTGTGTGTGTGTGTGTGTGTGTGTGGTACAAATATAACAAAGGTTTTATTTTCCAACATGAAAACAAACATAACAGAGTGCTAGTGCACAAACAATAACCGACAATGATAATGGATGAGAGGGGAACTTAAATACACAGATCAAGACAAGGACAACAGGTGACGGTTATGATGATGAGGAGCAGGTGATGATGAGGAGGGTGATGAGGAGCAGGTGCAGGTGATGACGACAGATAGTGAATGTGATGAAGACAGAAGGTGAATGTGATGAAGGTGAATGTGACACCAATATCACTAAAACATTTGTGTGTGTGTGTGTGTGTGTGTGTGTGTAGCATTATTGTGTGTAGCATATGTAGCAAGTATGCATTATTGAGTTAACATGGAAACACTGGTTTGCTTTAGTGCAGAAAACTGGTCAAAATCATGAGGTTTAAAGTGAAAGTGAGCCAATAAGTGGTCTTCTACTGCCCTCTGCTGGCCATTCTACTTATTAATTAAATTTTTCCACATGTGCTTGCATTTATACTTGAATACACACTAAAAATCACTTATATAGCAATAACTATTATAACACAATCATATTTTGTCAGTGTTAATCACTTTATTTGCACTGACACTTCAAATAATTGCTAGTAATGTGGTAAATCATGGTAAATCATGGTTAACTATGCTGTGTGTGTGTGTCTCTGTGTGTGTGTGTGTGTGTGTGTGTGTGTGTGTGTGTGTGTGTGTGTGTGTGTGTGTGTGTGTGTGTGTGTGTGTAAGCATGCATTGAGTTAACATGGATAAACTGGTTTGCTTTAGTGCAGAAAACTGGTTTAAAGTGAAAGTGAGCCAATAAGTGGTCTTCTACTGCCCTCTGCTGGCCATTCTACTTATTAATGAAATATTTCAACATGTGCTTGCATTCATACTTGAATACACACTAAAAAAATCACTTATATAGCAATAACTTTTATAACACAATCATATTTTGTCAGTGTTAATCACTTTATTTGCACTGACACTTCAAATAATTGCTAGTAATGTGATAAATCAGGCTAGAAACATGGTAAATCAAAGTAAATAATACTAGATTGTCGTTTATCTCCTGGTAAATAATACTAGAACGTGGTATATCATGGTAAATCATGGTTAACTAAACTGTGTGTGTATGTGTGTGTGTGTGTGTGTGTGTGTGTGTGTGTGTGTGTGTGTGTGTGTGTGTGTGTGTGTGTAAGCATGCATTGAGTTAACATGGAAAAACTGGTTTGCTTTAGTGCAGAAAACTGGTTTAAAGTGAAAGTGAGCCAATAAGTGGTCTTCTAGTGCCCTCTGCTGGCCATTCTACTCAATAATGAAATATTTTAAGTCAAGTCAAGTCAAGTCAAGTATATTTGTATAGCGCTTTTCACAATACAGATTGTATCAAAGCAGCTTCACAGTATTAAATTAAAATAATACAACAAGGTTTGTTTCTAGTGGAATTTATTGATAAAATCAAATTAGATATCCCCAGAATATCCCCAACTGAGCAAGCCAAAGGCAACAGTGGCAAGGAACCGAAAAACTCCATCAAGTGACCTAATAGTGTCCTAAAACTCCATCAGGTGACCCAATGGAGAAAAAAAAAACCTTGGGAGAACCCAGGCTCAGTCGGGGGCCAGTTCTCCTCTGGCGTTTATTAACTAGAGGCCGGATTGTAATTTGAACTGTAAGATTAAAAATATTATATGAATGCCTGGCTGAAGAGATGCGACTTTAATCTAGTTTTAAACTGGGAGAGCGAGTCTGAGCAACGAACAGTATCAGGAAGGCTATTCCAGAGTTTTGGAGCTTTTACATGTGCTTTTGCATTCATACTTGGACACACACTAAAAATCACGTATATAACTAACTATTATAACACAATAATATTTTGTCAGTGTTCATCACCTCATTTGCACTGACACTTCACATAATTGCTAGTAATGTGGTTAATCATGCTAGAAACATTGTAAATCATAGTAAATAATACTGAAATGAGGTGTATCAAGGTAAATCATGCTAGAATCCTAATAAATCATTCTGGAACATGGTATATGATAGTAAATCATGCTAGAATCATATTAAATAATTCTAGAATGTGGCAAATCGTTGTGGGAGGAGCCTATTTTACTCAAATGGCTATAACTCAAGAAGTAAATGAGATATCTTCACCAAACTCAGTACACATGTGTATGGGTTCAATTTGAGGTCACAGTAAACAATTTTATGGAGATCGGACCATAGGTGGCGCTATAACTGTTAAAAAGCTTTAAAACCATATATATCCCATGGCAAATTGCCTGTATTGGCTGTAAATGGTCTTTTCCATCTATTATGTCAGTGGTTACATGCTTGCTAAATAAATCTTAATAACTTTTGATGCTTTTGTGCTTAAATGCCTTAAAGGCCTTAACTGCTTGAACCCCGATAAATGCTGCTTGCAGCTTTAATTATTATTATTATTATTATTCTTCTGCCGTAAAACGCATCGTGCAGCCCAAACCGTAGGGGCTAGAGCATTGAAACTTTGCCAGATGGTAGTACAAAAATCGAGGAGAGGTTCAGAGATTATGACCACGATTGGCCCATAGGTGGCGCTATAGCGACCAAAAGCGCGAAACTGCTCATAACTCCTAGACCGTATGTCGTAGACTCAATTGTCTTATATCATTGGAAAGCTGGACGCCTGACGAACAAAACGTATATCTCCGATTTCATTTCCGTCATGATAGATTTTCCGCCATTTTGAATTTTGTCAAAAACCTACTTTTGCGAACTAGTCCGTGGTTTTTTGCCCGATTGGAACCAAACCAGTGCAGAAATGTTCTCTAGAGTCTGAAGATTAATAATTATTGAAAAAAAGTTGAAATTTCGATTCACGGACGCTAAGGGTCGCCAAAATGGACGTTGTGGGAGGAGCCTATTTTACTAAAATGGTTATAACTCCAGAAGTAAATGAGGTATTTTCACCAAACTTGGTACACATATGTAAGAGGTCAATCTGAGGTCACGGTAAAAAAATCGCGGCGATTGGCCAAATGGTGGCGCTATAACATGAAAAAAACATAAAACAGGCTATAACCACCTGACCGTTAGTCCGATTGACTTGAAAATTGGTATGCAGTGTCTTGGTCCAAGGTGCCATGTATGTCTATGAGGACATTGGCGTATCTCAAAAAACATGGCCGCCATTGGCCAATGAAGTTGAGCACCTATTAGACAAGGTTAACGGAGGCCGATCAGAAGGAAACTCGGTGGGCATGTTCGACTCATGGCCCTAGAAGTCTGTAAGAATTTTGAAAGAAATCGGCCACTAGTTGGCGCTAACGAGTTTTATGGCTCTGTAATCACGTGGTGTTACACATATTATCACAAAATGCATATCATTTGATAGATCTGCTCATGCTGAACAACTTTGCCTCTAGAACCATTGCTGTCAATCAAACCTTTCATTAAATATTCATGAATATGTTAAAAACCTACTTTTGCGAACTAGTCCCTGGTTTTTCGCCCGATCGGAACCAGACCAGTCTAGGACAATTCTCTGGACTCTCTAGATCAATAATTATCGAAAAAAAGTTGAACTTTTGCATTTGGATGGCTTTAAAAGGGTCATTTATAAAATGGGCGTGGCAAAATACACTAAAAAGCCTATAAATCCTAAATGAAAACTCAGAACTTCACAAAAATTGGTGAGCATATGTGACATAACATCATAAACAAGCATGCAAAATTTTATGGAGATCGGACAATAGTTGGCGCTATAACTGGTAAAAGGCTTTAAAACCATATATTTCCTATGGTAAACTGCCTGTATTGGCTGTAAATGGTCTTTTCCATGTCTGATCATATAATTTTCATATCATAATGTTAAAAACTAGTGCATAACCATTCTCTGGATTCACTAGAACAATAGTTGTCAGAAAAAGTTGAACTACTTCATTTGGATAGCTATAATAGGTTCACTTCAAAATGTGGCCTTTACCAAGTGTCCCCGAAAGCCTATATCTCTTTAATCAATGCTCAGACCTTCTTAAAAACAAGTCAGAACGTGTGAAATATCACCCTGAACAAGGATGAAAAATTTCAGACAGATCGGACAAAATTTGCCTCTGTAACAGTTAAAAAGGTGAAAATGATATGAATTAATGGCATATTAAGCCAATAAGTGGTATTTTACTGCCCCCTGCTGTTTAAAATAGTCATTTTGTCATATTGTTCTATAATTTATATTTAAACTTTATAAAATCCCTATTTTAACATTTACAATTACATTTACTCAAAATCCATCTGTTAAAGTATTAGTATTGACAGTTTGATCACATCATATATTTCAAATATCTGTATCTACAACATAATGTGTGTGTGTAGTCTTAGGTTTCTAAATAAATTCTGAATAATCTGATTAATAGCTTACAAAGACTTTGTGAAATGTTTATAGACCATTGAAATATATTTTCATAATGACATATCCCAATAGCATTGAAAAAACAACAACATTTGTCTTTGTGTGTGTGTGTGTGTGTGTGTGTGTGTGTGTGTGTGTGTGTGTGTGTGTGTGTAAACATGCATTATGGAGTTAAAATGGAAAAACTGGTTTGCTTTAGTACAGAAAAATGGTGAAAATCATGAAGTTTAAAGTGAAAGTGAGCCAATAACTGGTCTTCTACTGCCCTCTGCTGGCCATTCTACTTATTAATGAAGTCTACTCACATATGCTTTTGCATTCATTATACACTAAAAATCACTTATATAACAATAAGACACTAAAAAATCACTTATATAACAATTACTATTGTAGCACAATCATGCTAGAATCATAGTAAATAATACTAGAATGTGGTAAATTGTTGTGGGAGGAGCCTATTTTACTAAAATGGCTATAAGTCAAGAAGTAAATGAGATATCTTCACCAAACTCAGTACACATGTGTATGGGTTCAATTTGAGGTCACAGTAAGCAATTTTATGGAGATCGGACCATAGGTGGCGCTATAACTGTTAAAAAAGCTTTAAAACCATATATTTCCTATGGTACATTGCCTGTATTGGCTGTAAATAGTCTTTTTCATCTATTATGTCAGTGGTTAGATGCTTGCTAAATAAAACTAATAACTTTTGATGCTTTTGTGCTTAAAGGCCTTAAAGGCCTTAACTGCTTGAACCCCGATAAATGCTGCTTGCAGCTTTAATTAGGGGTTCAAGCACGAAGTGCTGAAACCCTATTGTAATTGTACTGATTTTTATTATTATTATTATTATTCTTCTGCCGTAAAACGCATCGTGCAGCCCAAACCGTAGGGGCTAGAGCATTGAAACTTTGCCAGATGGTAGTACAAAAATCGAGGAGAGGTTCAGAGATTATGACCACGATTGGCCCATAGGTGGCGCTATAGCGACCAAAAGCGCGAAACTGCTCATAACTCCTAGACCGTATGTCGTAGACTCAAGTGTCTTATATCATTGGAAAGCTGGACGCCTGACGAACAAAACGTATATCTCCGATTTCATTTCCGTCATGATAGATTTTCCGCCATTTTGAATTTTGTCAAAAACCTACTTTTGCGAACTAGTCCGTGGTTTTTTGCCCGATCGGAACCAAACCAGTGCAGAAATGTTCTCTAGAGTCTGAAGATTAATAATTATTGAAAAAAAGTTGAAATTTCGATTCACGGACGCTAAGGGTCGCCAAAATGGACGTTGTGGGAGGAGCCTATTTTACTAAAATGGTTATAACTCCAGAAGTAAATGAGGTATTTTCACCAAACTTGGTACACATATGTAAGAGGTCAATCTGAGGTCACGGTAAAAAAATCGCGGCGATTGGCCAAATGGTGGCGCTATAACATGAAAAAAACATAAAACAGGCTATAACCACCTGACCGTTAGTCCGATTGACTTGAAAATTGGTATGCAGTGTCTTGGTCCAAGGTGCCATGTATGTCTATGAGGACATTGGCGTATCTCAAAAAACATGGCCGCCATTGGCCAATGAAGTTGAGCACCTATTAGACAAGGTTAACGGAGGCCGATCAGAAGGAAACTCGGTGGGCATGTTCGACTCATGGCCCTAGAAGTCTGTAAGAATTTTGAAAGAAATCGGCCACTAGTTGGCGCTAACGAGTTTTATGGCTCTGTAATCACGTGGTGTTACACATATTATCACAAAATGCATATCATTTGATAGATCTGCTCATGCTGAACAACTTTGCCTCTAGAACCATTGCTGTCAATCAAACCTTTCATTAAATATTCATGAATATGTTAAAAACCTACTTTTGCGAACTAGTCCCTGGTTTTTCGCCCGATCGGAACCAGACCAGTCTAGGACAATTCTCTGGACTCTCTAGATCAATAATTATCGAAAAAAAGTTGAACTTTTGCATTTGGATGGCTTTAAAAGGGTCATTTATAAAATGGGCGTGGCAAAATACACTAAAAAGCCTATAAATCCTAAATGAAAACTCAAAACTTCACAAAAATTGGTGAGCATATGTCACATAACATCATTAACAAGCATGCCAAATTTTATGGACATCGGACCAAAGGTGGCACTATAACTGTTAAAAAGCTTTAAAACCACATATTTCCTATGGTAAATTGCCTGTATTGACTGTAAATGGTCTTTTCCATCTATTATGTCAGTGGTTAGATGCTTGCTAATTAAAATTTGATAACTTTTGTGCTTAAAAACCCTTAAAGGCCTTAATAGCTTGAACCCCGATAAATGCTGCTTGCAGCTTTAATTATTATTATTATTATTATTCTTCTGCCGTAAAACGCATCGTGCAGCCCAAACCGTAGGGGCTAGAGCATTGAAACTTTGCCAGATGGTAGTACAAAAATCGAGGAGAGGTTCAGAGATTATGACCACGATTGGCCCATAGGTGGCGCTATAGCGACCAAAAGCGCGAAACTGCTCATAACTCCTAGACCGTATGTCGTAGACTCAAGTGTCTTATATCATTGGAAAGCTGGACGCCTGACGAACAAAACGTATATCTCCGATTTCATTTCCGTCATGATAGATTTTCCGCCATTTTGAATTTTGTCAAAAACCTACTTTTGCGAACTAGTCCGTGGTTTTTTGCCCGATCGGAACCAAACCAGTGCAGAAATGTTCTCTAGAGTCTGAAGATTAATAATTATTGAAAAAAAGTTGAAATTTCGATTCACGGACGCTAAGGGTCGCCAAAATGGACGTTGTGGGAGGAGCCTATTTTACTAAAATGGTTATAACTCCAGAAGTAAATGAGGTATTTTCACCAAACTTGGTACACATATGTAAGAGGTCAATCTGAGGTCACGGTAAAAAAATCGCGGCGATTGGCCAAATGGTGGCGCTATAACATGAAAAAAACATAAAACAGGCTATAACCACCTGACCGTTAGTCCGATTGACTTGAAAATTGGTATGCAGTGTCTTGGTCCAAGGTGCCATGTATGTCTATGAGGACATTGGCGTATCTCAAAAAACATGGCCGCCATTGGCCAATGAAGTTGAGCACCTATTAGACAAGGTTAACGGAGGCCGATCAGAAGGAAACTCGGTGGGCATGTTCGACTCATGGCCCTAGAAGTCTGTAAGAATTTTGAAAGAAATCGGCCACTAGTTGGCGCTAACGAGTTTTATGGCTCTGTAATCACGTGGTGTTACACATATTATCACAAAATGCATATCATTTGATAGATCTGCTCATGCTGAACAACTTTGCCTCTAGAACCATTGCTGTCAATCAAACCTTTCATTAAATATTCATGAATATGTTAAAAACCTACTTTTGCGAACTAGTCCCTGGTTTTTCGCCCGATCGGAACCAGACCAGTCTAGGACAATTCTCTGGACTCTCTAGATCAATAATTATCGAAAAAAAGTTGAACTTTTGCATTTGGATGGCTTTAAAAGGGTCATTTATAAAATGGGCGTGGCAAAATACACTAAAAAGCCTATAAATCCTAAATGAAAACTCAGAACTTCACAAAAATTGGTGAGCATATGTGTCATAACATCATAAACAAGCATGCAAAATTTTATGGAGATCGGACAATAGTTGGCGCTATAACTGGTAAAAGGCTTTAAAACCATATATTTCCTATGGTAAACTGCCTGTATTGGCTGTAAATGGTCTTTTCCATGTCTGATCATATAATTTTCATATCATAATGTTAAAAACTAGTGCATAACCATTCTCTGGATTCACTAGAACAATAGTTGTCAGAAAAAGTTGAACTACTTCATTTGGATAGCTATAATAGGTTCACTTCAAAATGTGGCCTTTACCAAGTGTCCCCGAAAGCCTATATCTCTTTAATGAATGTTCAAACCTTCTTAAAAACAAGTCAGAACATGTGAAATATCACTCTGAACATGCATGAAAATTTTCAGACAGATTGGACAAAATTTGCCTCTATAACAGTTAAAAATGTGAAAATGATATGAATATAATGGTATATTATCCAATAAGTGGTATTTTACTGCCCCCTGCTGTTTAAAATAGTCATTTTGTCATATTGTTCTATAATTTATATTTAGACTTTATAAAATCACTATTTTAACATTTACAATTACATTTAGTCAAAATCCATCGGTTAAAGTATAAGTATTGACAGTTTGATCACATCATATATTTCAAATGTCTGTATCTACAACATAATGTGTGTGTGTAGTCTTAGGTTTCTGAATAAATTCTGAATCATCTGATTAATAGCTTACAAAGACTTTGTGAAATGTTTATAGACCATTCAAATATATTTTCATAATGACATATCCCAATAGCACTGAAAAAACAACAACATTTGTCTTTGTGTGTGTGTGTGTGTGTGTGTGTGTGTGTGTGTGTGTGTGTGTGTGTGTGTGTGTGTGTGTGTGTGTGTGTAAACATGCATTATGGAGTTGAAAATCAAGAAGTTTAAAGTGAAAGTGAGCCAATATGTGGTCTTATACTGCCCTCTGCTGGCCATTTTACTTATTAATGAAGTCTACTCACATATGCTTTTGCATTCATTATACACTAAAAATCACTTATATAACAATAAGACACTAAAAAATCACTTATATAACAATTACTATTGTAGCACAATCATGCTAGAATCATAGTAAATAATACTAGAATGTGGTAAATTGTTGTGGGAGGAGCCTATTTTACTAAAATGGCTATAAGTCAAGAAGTAAATGAGATATCTTCACCAAACTCAGTACACATGTGTATGGGTTCAATTTGAGGTCACAGTAAGCAATTTTATGGAGATCGGACCATAGGTGGCGCTATAACTGTTAAAAAAGCTTTAAAACCATATATTTCCTATGGTACATTGCCTGTATTGGCTGTAAATGGTCTTTTTCATCTATTATGTCAGTGGTTAGATGCTTGCTAAATAAAACTAATAACTTTTGATGCTTTTGTGCTTAAAGGCCTTAAAGGCCTTAACTGCTTGAACCCCGATAAATGCTGCTTGCAGCTTTAATTATTATTATTATTATTATTCTTCTGCCGTAAAACGCATCGTGCAGCCCAAACCGTAGGGGCTAGAGCATTGAAACTTTGCCAGATGGTAGTACAAAAATCGAGGAGAGGTTCAGAGATTATGACCACGATTGGCCCATAGGTGGCGCTATAGCGACCAAAAGCGCGAAACTGCTCATAACTCCTAGACCGTATGTCGTAGACTCAATTGTCTTATATCATTGGAAAGCTGGACGCCTGACGAACAAAACGTATATCTCCGATTTCATTTCCGTCATGATAGATTTTCCGCCATTTTGAATTTTGTCAAAAACCTACTTTTGCGAACTAGTCCGTGGTTTTTTGCCCGATTGGAACCAAACCAGTGCAGAAATGTTCTCTAGAGTCTGAAGATTAATAATTATTGAAAAAAAGTTGAAATTTCGATTCACGGACGCTAAGGGTCGCCAAAATGGACGTTGTGGGAGGAGCCTATTTTACTAAAATGGTTATAACTCCAGAAGTAAATGAGGTATTTTCACCAAACTTGGTACACATATGTAAGAGGTCAATCTGAGGTCACGGTAAAAAAATCGCGGCGATTGGCCAAATGGTGGCGCTATAACATGAAAAAAACATAAAACAGGCTATAACCACCTGACCGTTAGTCCGATTGACTTGAAAATTGGTATGCAGTGTCTTGGTCCAAGGTGCCATGTATGTCTATGAGGACATTGGCGTATCTCAAAAAACATGGCCGCCATTGGCCAATGAAGTTGAGCACCTATTAGACAAGGTTAACGGAGGCCGATCAGAAGGAAACTCGGTGGGCATGTTCGACTCATGGCCCTAGAAGTCTGTAAGAATTTTGAAAGAAATCGGCCACTAGTTGGCGCTAACGAGTTTTATGGCTCTGTAATCACGTGGTGTTACACATATTATCACAAAATGCATATCATTTGATAGATCTGCTCATGCTGAACAACTTTGCCTCTAGAACCATTGCTGTCAATCAAACCTTTCATTAAATATTCATGAATATGTTAAAAACCTACTTTTGCGAACTAGTCCCTGGTTTTTCGCCCGATCGGAACCAGACCAGTCTAGGACAATTCTCTGGACTCTCTAGATCAATAATTATCGAAAAAAAGTTGAACTTTTGCATTTGGATGGCTTTAAAAGGGTCATTTATAAAATGGGCGTGGCAAAATACACTAAAAAGCCTATAAATCCTAAATGAAAACTCAGAACTTCACAAAAATTGGTGAGCATATGTGACATAACATCATAAACAAGCATGCAAAATTTTATGGAGATCGGACAATAGTTGGCGCTATAACTGGTAAAAGGCTTTAAAACCATATATTTCCTATGGTAAACTGCCTGTATTGGCTGTAAATGGTCTTTTCCATGTCTGATCATATAATTTTCATATCATAATGTTAAAAACTAGTGCATAACCATTCTCTGGATTCACTAGAACAATAGTTGTCAGAAAAAGTTGAACTACTTCATTTGGATAGCTATAATAGGTTCACTTCAAAATGTGGCCTTTACCAAGTGTCCCCGAAAGCCTATATCTCTTTAATCAATGCTCAGACCTTCTTAAAAACAAGTCAGAACGTGTGAAATATCACCCTGAACAAGGATGAAAAATTTCAGACAGATCGGACAAAATTTGCCTCTGTAACAGTTAAAAAGGTGAAAATGATATGAATTAATGGCATATTAAGCCAATAAGTGGTATTTTACTGCCCCCTGCTGTTTAAAATAGTCATTTTGTCATATTGTTCTATAATTTATATTTAAACTTTATAAAATCCCTATTTTAACATTTACAATTACATTTACTCAAAATCCATCTGTTAAAGTATTAGTATTGACAGTTTGATCACATCATATATTTCAAATATCTGTATCTACAACATAATGTGTGTGTGTAGTCTTAGGTTTCTAAATAAATTCTGAATAATCTGATTAATAGCTTACAAAGACTTTGTGAAATGTTTATAGACCATTGAAATATATTTTCATAATGACATATCCCAATAGCATTGAAAAAACAACAACATTTGTCTTTGTGTGTGTGTGTGTGTGTGTGTGTGTGTGTGTGTGTGTGTGTGTGTGTGTGTGTGTGTAAACATGCATTATGGAGTTAAAATGGAAAAACTGGTTTGCTTTAGTACAGAAAAATGGTGAAAATCATGAAGTTTAAAGTGAAAGTGAGCCAATAACTGGTCTTCTACTGCCCTCTGCTGGCCATTCTACTTATTAATGAAGTCTACTCACATATGCTTTTGCATTCATTATACACTAAAAATCACTTATATAACAATAAGACACTAAAAAATCACTTATATAACAATTACTATTGTAGCACAATCATGCTAGAATCATAGTAAATAATACTAGAATGTGGTAAATTGTTGTGGGAGGAGCCTATTTTACTAAAATGGCTATAAGTCAAGAAGTAAATGAGATATCTTCACCAAACTCAGTACACATGTGTATGGGTTCAATTTGAGGTCACAGTAAGCAATTTTATGGAGATCGGACCATAGGTGGCGCTATAACTGTTAAAAAAGCTTTAAAACCATATATTTCCTATGGTACATTGCCTGTATTGGCTGTAAATAGTCTTTTTCATCTATTATGTCAGTGGTTAGATGCTTGCTAAATAAAACTAATAACTTTTGATGCTTTTGTGCTTAAAGGCCTTAAAGGCCTTAACTGCTTGAACCCCGATAAATGCTGCTTGCAGCTTTAATTAGGGGTTCAAGCACGAAGTGCTGAAACCCTATTGTAATTGTACTGATTTTTATTATTATTATTATTATTCTTCTGCCGTAAAACGCATCGTGCAGCCCAAACCGTAGGGGCTAGAGCATTGAAACTTTGCCAGATGGTAGTACAAAAATCGAGGAGAGGTTCAGAGATTATGACCACGATTGGCCCATAGGTGGCGCTATAGCGACCAAAAGCGCGAAACTGCTCATAACTCCTAGACCGTATGTCGTAGACTCAAGTGTCTTATATCATTGGAAAGCTGGACGCCTGACGAACAAAACGTATATCTCCGATTTCATTTCCGTCATGATAGATTTTCCGCCATTTTGAATTTTGTCAAAAACCTACTTTTGCGAACTAGTCCGTGGTTTTTTGCCCGATCGGAACCAAACCAGTGCAGAAATGTTCTCTAGAGTCTGAAGATTAATAATTATTGAAAAAAAGTTGAAATTTCGATTCACGGACGCTAAGGGTCGCCAAAATGGACGTTGTGGGAGGAGCCTATTTTACTAAAATGGTTATAACTCCAGAAGTAAATGAGGTATTTTCACCAAACTTGGTACACATATGTAAGAGGTCAATCTGAGGTCACGGTAAAAAAATCGCGGCGATTGGCCAAATGGTGGCGCTATAACATGAAAAAAACATAAAACAGGCTATAACCACCTGACCGTTAGTCCGATTGACTTGAAAATTGGTATGCAGTGTCTTGGTCCAAGGTGCCATGTATGTCTATGAGGACATTGGCGTATCTCAAAAAACATGGCCGCCATTGGCCAATGAAGTTGAGCACCTATTAGACAAGGTTAACGGAGGCCGATCAGAAGGAAACTCGGTGGGCATGTTCGACTCATGGCCCTAGAAGTCTGTAAGAATTTTGAAAGAAATCGGCCACTAGTTGGCGCTAACGAGTTTTATGGCTCTGTAATCACGTGGTGTTACACATATTATCACAAAATGCATATCATTTGATAGATCTGCTCATGCTGAACAACTTTGCCTCTAGAACCATTGCTGTCAATCAAACCTTTCATTAAATATTCATGAATATGTTAAAAACCTACTTTTGCGAACTAGTCCCTGGTTTTTCGCCCGATCGGAACCAGACCAGTCTAGGACAATTCTCTGGACTCTCTAGATCAATAATTATCGAAAAAAAGTTGAACTTTTGCATTTGGATGGCTTTAAAAGGGTCATTTATAAAATGGGCGTGGCAAAATACACTAAAAAGCCTATAAATCCTAAATGAAAACTCAAAACTTCACAAAAATTGGTGAGCATATGTCACATAACATCATTAACAAGCATGCCAAATTTTATGGACATCGGACCAAAGGTGGCACTATAACTGTTAAAAAGCTTTAAAACCACATATTTCCTATGGTAAATTGCCTGTATTGACTGTAAATGGTCTTTTCCATCTATTATGTCAGTGGTTAGATGCTTGCTAATTAAAATTTGATAACTTTTGTGCTTAAAAACCCTTAAAGGCCTTAATAGCTTGAACCCCGATAAATGCTGCTTGCAGCTTTAATTATTATTATTATTATTATTCTTCTGCCGTAAAACGCATCGTGCAGCCCAAACCGTAGGGGCTAGAGCATTGAAACTTTGCCAGATGGTAGTACAAAAATCGAGGAGAGGTTCAGAGATTATGACCACGATTGGCCCATAGGTGGCGCTATAGCGACCAAAAGCGCGAAACTGCTCATAACTCCTAGACCGTATGTCGTAGACTCAAGTGTCTTATATCATTGGAAAGCTGGACGCCTGACGAACAAAACGTATATCTCCGATTTCATTTCCGTCATGATAGATTTTCCGCCATTTTGAATTTTGTCAAAAACCTACTTTTGCGAACTAGTCCGTGGTTTTTTGCCCGATCGGAACCAAACCAGTGCAGAAATGTTCTCTAGAGTCTGAAGATTAATAATTATTGAAAAAAAGTTGAAATTTCGATTCACGGACGCTAAGGGTCGCCAAAATGGACGTTGTGGGAGGAGCCTATTTTACTAAAATGGTTATAACTCCAGAAGTAAATGAGGTATTTTCACCAAACTTGGTACACATATGTAAGAGGTCAATCTGAGGTCACGGTAAAAAAATCGCGGCGATTGGCCAAATGGTGGCGCTATAACATGAAAAAAACATAAAACAGGCTATAACCACCTGACCGTTAGTCCGATTGACTTGAAAATTGGTATGCAGTGTCTTGGTCCAAGGTGCCATGTATGTCTATGAGGACATTGGCGTATCTCAAAAAACATGGCCGCCATTGGCCAATGAAGTTGAGCACCTATTAGACAAGGTTAACGGAGGCCGATCAGAAGGAAACTCGGTGGGCATGTTCGACTCATGGCCCTAGAAGTCTGTAAGAATTTTGAAAGAAATCGGCCACTAGTTGGCGCTAACGAGTTTTATGGCTCTGTAATCACGTGGTGTTACACATATTATCACAAAATGCATATCATTTGATAGATCTGCTCATGCTGAACAACTTTGCCTCTAGAACCATTGCTGTCAATCAAACCTTTCATTAAATATTCATGAATATGTTAAAAACCTACTTTTGCGAACTAGTCCCTGGTTTTTCGCCCGATCGGAACCAGACCAGTCTAGGACAATTCTCTGGACTCTCTAGATCAATAATTATCGAAAAAAAGTTGAACTTTTGCATTTGGATGGCTTTAAAAGGGTCATTTATAAAATGGGCGTGGCAAAATACACTAAAAAGCCTATAAATCCTAAATGAAAACTCAGAACTTCACAAAAATTGGTGAGCATATGTGTCATAACATCATAAACAAGCATGCAAAATTTTATGGAGATCGGACAATAGTTGGCGCTATAACTGGTAAAAGGCTTTAAAACCATATATTTCCTATGGTAAACTGCCTGTATTGGCTGTAAATGGTCTTTTCCATGTCTGATCATATAATTTTCATATCATAATGTTAAAAACTAGTGCATAACCATTCTCTGGATTCACTAGAACAATAGTTGTCAGAAAAAGTTGAACTACTTCATTTGGATAGCTATAATAGGTTCACTTCAAAATGTGGCCTTTACCAAGTGTCCCCGAAAGCCTATATCTCTTTAATGAATGTTCAAACCTTCTTAAAAACAAGTCAGAACATGTGAAATATCACTCTGAACATGCATGAAAATTTTCAGACAGATCGGACAAAATTTGCCTCTATAACAGTTAAAAAGGTGAAAATGATATGAATTAATGGCATGTTAAGCCAATAAGTGGTATTTTACTGCCCCCCGCTGTTTAAAATAGTCATTTTCTCATATTGGTATTGGTATCAGCCATGGTAAATCATGATAAATGATGGTGTGTGTGTGTGTGTGTGTGTGTGTGTGTGTGTGTGTGTGTGTGTGTGTGTGTGTGTGTGTGTGTGTGTGGTACAAATATAACAAAGGTTTTATTTTCCAACATGAAAACAAACATAACAGAGTGCTAGTGCACAAACAATAACCGACAATGATAATGGATGAGAGGGGAACTTAAATACACAGATCAAGACAAGGACAACAGGTGACGGTTATGATGATGAGGAGCAGGTGATGATGAGGAGGGTGATGAGGAGCAGGTGCAGGTGATGACGACAGATAGTGAATGTGATGAAGACAGAAGGTGAATGTGATGAAGGTGAATGTGACACCAATATCACTAAAACATTTGTGTGTGTGTGTGTGTGTGTGTGTGTGTGTGTGTGTGTGTGTAGCATTATTGTGTGTAGCATATGTAGCAAGTATGCATTATTGAGTTAACATGGAAACACTGGTTTGCTTTAGTGCAGAAAACTGGTCAAAATCATGAGGTTTAAAGTGAAAGTGAGCCAATAAGTGGTCTTCTACTGCCCTCTGCTGGCCATTCTACTTATTAATTAAATTTTTCCACATGTGCTTGCATTTATACTTGAATACACACTAAAAATCACTTATATAGCAATAACTATTATAACACAATCATATTTTGTCAGTGTTAATCACTTTATTTGCACTGACACTTCAAATAATTGCTAGTAATGTGGTAAATCATGGTAAATCATGGTTAACTATGCTGTGTGTGTGTGTCTGTGTGTGTGTGTGTGTGTGTGTGTGTGTGTGTGTGTGTGTGTGTGTGTGTGTGTGTAAGCATGCATTGAGTTAACATGGATAAACTGGTTTGCTTTAGTGCAGAAAACTGGTTTAAAGTGAAAGTGAGCCAATAAGTGGTCTTCTACTGCCCTCTGCTGGCCATTCTACTTATTAATGAAATATTTCAACATGTGCTTGCATTCATACTTGAATACACACTAAAAAAATCACTTATATAGCAATAACTTTTATAACACAATCATATTTTGTCAGTGTTAATCACTTTATTTGCACTGACACTTCAAATAATTGCTAGTAATGTGATAAATCAGGCTAGAAACATGGTAAATCAAAGTAAATAATACTAGATTGTCGTTTATCTCCTGGTAAATAATACTAGAACGTGGTATATCATGGTAAATCATGGTTAACTAAACTGTGTGTGTATGTGTGTGTGTGTGTGTGTGTGTGTGTGTGTGTGTGTGTGTGTGTGTGTGTGTGTGTGTGTGTGTGTGTGTGTGTGTGTGTGTAAGCATGCATTGAGTTAACATGGAAAAACTGGTTTGCTTTAGTGCAGAAAACTGGTTTAAAGTGAAAGTGAGCCAATAAGTGGTCTTCTAGTGCCCTCTGCTGGCCATTCTACTCAATAATGAAATATTTTAAGTCAAGTCAAGTCAAGTCAAGTATATTTGTATAGCGCTTTTCACAATACAGATTGTATCAAAGCAGCTTCACAGTATTAAATTAAAATAATACAACAAGGTTTGTTTCTAGTGGAATTTATTGATAAAATCAAATTAGATATCCCCAGAATATCCCCAACTGAGCAAGCCAAAGGCAACAGTGGCAAGGAACCGAAAAACTCCATCAAGTGACCTAATAGTGTCCTAAAACTCCATCAGGTGACCCAATGGAGAAAAAAAAAACCTTGGGAGAACCCAGGCTCAGTCGGGGGCCAGTTCTCCTCTGGCGTTTATTAACTAGAGGCCGGATTGTAATTTGAACTGTAAGATTAAAAATATTATATGAATGCCTGGCTGAAGAGATGCGACTTTAATCTAGTTTTAAACTGGGAGAGCGAGTCTGAGCAACGAACAGTATCAGGAAGGCTATTCCAGAGTTTTGGAGCTTTTACATGTGCTTTTGCATTCATACTTGGACACACACTAAAAATCACGTATATAACTAACTATTATAACACAATAATATTTTGTCAGTGTTCATCACCTCATTTGCACTGACACTTCACATAATTGCTAGTAATGTGGTTAATCATGCTAGAAACATTGTAAATCATAGTAAATAATACTGAAATGAGGTGTATCAAGGTAAATCATGCTAGAATCCTAATAAATCATTCTGGAACATGGTATATGATAGTAAATCATGCTAGAATCATATTAAATAATTCTAGAATGTGGCAAATCGTTGTGGGAGGAGCCTATTTTACTCAAATGGCTATAACTCAAGAAGTAAATGAGATATCTTCACCAAACTCAGTACACATGTGTATGGGTTCAATTTGAGGTCACAGTAAACAATTTTATGGAGATCGGACCATAGGTGGCGCTATAACTGTTAAAAAGCTTTAAAACCATATATATCCCATGGCAAATTGCCTGTATTGGCTGTAAATGGTCTTTTCCATCTATTATGTCAGTGGTTACATGCTTGCTAAATAAATCTTAATAACTTTTGATGCTTTTGTGCTTAAATGCCTTAAAGGCCTTAACTGCTTGAACCCCGATAAATGCTGCTTGCAGCTTTAATTAGGGGTTCAAGCACGAAGTGCTGAAACCCTATTGTAATTGTACTGATTTTTATTAGGGGTTCAAGCACGAAGTGCTGAAACCCTATTGTAATTGTCCTGATTTTTATTATTATTTTTCTTCTGCCGTAAAACGCATCGTGCAGCCCAAACCGTAAGAGCTGGAACCTTGAAACTTTGCCAGATGGTAGTACAAAAATCGAGGAGAGGTTATCAAATTATGACCCCGATTGGCCCATAGGTGGCGCTATAGCAACCAAAAGCGCGAAACTGCTCAGAACTCCTAGACCGTATGTCGTAGACTCAAGTGTCTTATATCATTGGAAAGCTGGACGCCAGACGAACAAAACGTATATCTCCGATTTCATTTCCGCCATGATAGATTTTCCGCCATTTTGAATTTTGTCAAAAACCTACTTTTGCGAACTAGTCCCTGGTTTTTCGCCCGATCGGAACCAAACCAGTGCAGAAATGTTCTCTAGAAACTGAAGATCAATAATTATCGAAAAAAAGTCGAAATTTCGATTCACGGACGCTAAGGGGCGCCAAAACGTACGTTGTGGGAGGGGCCTATTTTACTAAAATGGCTATAACTCCAGAAGTAAATGAGGTATCTTCACCAATCTCGGTACACATATGTATGAGCTCAATATGAGGTAACAGTAAAAAAATCGCGGCGATTTGCCACATGGTGGCGCTATAATATGAAAAAAACATAAAACAGGCTTTAACCACCTGACCGTTAGTCCGATTGACTTGAAAATTGGTATGCAGTGTCTTGGTCCAAGGTGTCATGTATGTGTATGAGGACATTGGCGTATCTAAAAAAACTTGGCCGCCATCAGCCAATGAAATTTGAGCACCTATTAGACAAGGTTAACGGAGGCCGATCGGAACGAAACTCGGTGGGCATGTTCTACTCATGGCCCTAGAGGTCTGTAAGAATTTTAAAAGAAATCGGCCACTAGTTGGCGCTAACGAGTTTTATGGCTCTGTAATCACGTGGTGTTACACTTATTGTCACAAAATGCATACCATTTGATAGATCTCCTCTTGTTGAACAACTTTGCCTCAAGAACCATTGCTGTCAATCAAACCGTTCATTAAATATTCGTAATTATGTTAAAAACCTACTTTTGCGAACTAGTCCTAGGTTTTTCGCCCGATCGGAACCAAACCAGTCTAGGACAATTCTATGGACTCTCTAGGTCAATAATTATCAAAAAAAAGTTGAACTTTTGCATTTTTCGCATGGCTAACAGGGTCATTTAGAAAATGGGCGTGGTAAAATGCACTCAAAAGCCTATAAATCCTAAACGAAAACTCAGAACTTCACGAAAATTGATGAGCATATGTGTCATAACCTGCTTAAGAAGCATGGAAAATTTTATGGAGAGTTGGCGCTATAACTGTTAAAACGCTTTAAAACCATATATTTCCTATGGTAAATTGCCTGTATTTGCTGTAAATGGTGTCTTCTATCATATAATGTTCATATCATAATGTTCAAAACCAGTGCAGCACAATTCTCTGAACTCTCTAGATCAATAATTATCAGAAAAAAAGTTTAACTTCTTCAAAAGGTGATTTTATATGAATATAATGACATATTAAGCCAATAAGTGGTATTTTACTGCCCCCTGCTGTCATTTCATCATACTACTCCCTAATATTGTTATAAAATTCATATTTAGACTTTATAAAATCATTATTTTAACATTTACAATCACATTTTGTCAAAACTCATCTATTGAGTATTACTATTGACAATTGTGTTACACTGAGATATGGAAATGGACGAAAGTAAATGAATGAAATGAAACGAAAGTATAACGGCATTTAAGCCACGCCCCCGAATACAAATTCATTCATAACTCGAAAACGGAAAGTCGTTGCGCGCTCAAATTTTGATGGTGAGGACCTCTCCGGGCTCTTGATCGAAACGTGTCGTCGCGGGCCTCGGGAGCGCGCCCCCCGCGCATCGCCATCCCGCGGGACCCCCGATTTTGAACGGCCATTACTCCAGACCCAGACCACCCCGAACATTGTGTGAGAGCTCGTTGGAAAGAGCCCGTCCTTGGCTAGCTTCGATTCAAATGTGGTGTTATTTGCCCTGGGCATTCCAGAGATAATAGCCCGAACAGATATGCCTTATTACAGTCATAACTCCCAGCCCCAATCGCCCAAAAACACCTTGATGGTCTCATTCAACAGGGCTCCTCAAGCACTATCTATGCTCTGAGTTTCAGAATTTTTCGCCTTTTGGTTCCTGAGATACAAGTAAAAAAACAAATTCCCATTCATTCATTCAAACACTTCAACTGTAAAATGTAAGCTATAATACCACTGTTGTCCACTAGAGGGAGCAGCAGGATTACGCATGATCTTTTAATTCGCTTTCAGTATTGGGAAATAAACAAATGCTTTAAGAAGCAATCTTTTTTATTATGATGTTTTTTTTTTTATTATGATATTTGTATATATTTTATTTTTTTATTATGATTATGAACGGTTTGATTGACATTAGTGATTCTTGAGGCAAAGTTGTTCAAGATGAGGAGATGAAGATATTTTCACAATATCACATCCTAAAAACATTGAAAACATATTTGTCTTTGTGTGTGTGTGTGTGTGTGTGTGTGTGTGTGTGTGTGTGTGTGTGTGTGTGTGTGTGTGTGTGTGTGTGTGTGTGTGTGTGTGTGTGTGTGTGTGTGTGTGTGTGTGTGTGTGTGTGTGTGTGTGGATGTGTTTGTGTTTGTGTGTCTGTGTGTGTAAGCATGCTTAATGGAAAGAACATGGAGAAACTGCTTTGTTTTACTGGTGGATAAAAAAGTCTTTCAAATGAAAGTGAGTCAATTAGTAGTCTTCTACTGCCCTCTGCAGGACATTCTACTTAATAAAATATTTTCATCTGTGCTTTTGCATTAGTTTTTGGACTATATAAAATTACTTGCATGAAAATCACCTATTATAACACAGTCATGTTTTGTCAAAGTTTATCACTTCATTTTTACTGAGCTCTTAGTTTGAACAATTCTGCCTCTCAGTGATTAATTTGAAATCTGAAAATGGTGTTATACAGAGGAGATTTGCAATTATCATTTTGTTACCTATCTTTTATTTTAAATATCTACATCTACAACAAAATGTGTGTGCATGTGTGTGTTCAAGCATGGTTAGTGTATTAAGTATTATTGTTTAAGTATTATTGTTTTCATTTACATTTTAACCACCAGAAGAAGAACACTCATTGGTTCATTCTGCTCACTAAAATATTATTTTTCATTTTTCTTCCATTTGAAATATTGTTTAAACTTAATAAAATCATTAAAATAACATTTCAAATCATATTTTGTCTGTTTATAAATCCCACAGACTCACATTGGCTGCAATACTAATGTTTTTGTAAGACACAGACCTTATAGTCTAATCTGTGTGTATTGTGCATATATTATTGATATTATTACTATTGCAAATCATGTTATTGTAACTCATATCTTAATAGAATATTATTTGTAATTTTAATTCTTTATTTCTTAATTGTTTTTTTATGATTACTACAGATATTATCACCAAAGATATCAACTACACCTTCACTTTTAGTATTGACACGCTGCACACACAGCACAATCACACACTCACTAATGCATTCAAATAAATGTAATCTTACTGTGCTACTTTATTTGTACATGATTAGAATGAACAGAAATCTAAGACTATTTTTCTTCTTTTGTTAAAGCCATTTTAGACTCCAAGTAAGCATTATATTACTAATCATCTATTTTAAAGGTGCCATACAATTGAAAACTGTATTTATCTTGGCATAGTTGAATGATAAGAGTTCTGGACATGGAACTGACATACCGTGAGCCTCAAACACCATCGTTTCCTCCTTCATGTGTAAATCTCCTGTTTGCAAAAGACAGCTGAAAAATGAGTGAATCCCACCATAACACCGACTGTGACGTTGGAGTCAGGATCATTAATATTTATACCCCCCAAATTTGCATTTTCCATCCATGTTCTAGGCCAGGCAGTGTTAATGTGGACCTGCACAGCCGAATCATCAGAAGATCTGCAGGTATTGTGAAGAAGCAAGCAAGGACAATAGTGAAAATGGCAGATCATGGATATAAATGTTATGTCTGAGGCTGTCTGTGCTGCAGATTTGAGAACTTTTCATTCCCTTCCCACAAAAGAGAACTGTCAACAGGCATGGTTGATGTTTACAACAGGATACCTCACCATTTTAATTCAAAGCTGTTAGTTTGCTCTTAACGGAGGCCGATCAGAACGAAACTCGGTGGGCATGTTCGACTCATGGCCCTAGAGGTCTGTAAGAATTTTGAAAGAAATCGGCCACTAGTTGGCGCTAACGAGTTTTACGGCTATGTAATCACGTGATGCATATCATTTGATAGATCTCCTCATACTGAACAACTTTGCCTCAAGAACTACTGCTGTCAATCAATTTGTTCATTAAATACTTGCGATTATGTTAAAAACCTACTTTTGCGAACTAGTCCTAGGTTTTTCGCCCGATCGGAAATATACCAGTGCAGTACAATTCTCTGGAAGCTCTAGATTATTAATTATATAAAAAACTTTAACTTTACCCATTGGGTAGCCATAACAGGATCATTTAGAAAATGGGTATGGCAAAAAACACTCAAAAGCCTGTAAATCCTAAACAAAAACTCAGACAACTCACTAAACTGCCTTATGTGCTTAAAGACCCTAAATGCTTGAACCCCGCTAAATGCTGCTTGCAGCTTTAATTATTATTATTATTATTCTTCTGCCGTAAAACGCATCGTGCAGCCCAAACCGTAGGGGCTAGAGCATTGAAACTTTGCCAGATGGTAGTACAAAAATCGAGGAGAGGTTCAGAGATTATGACCACGATTGGCCCATAGGTGGCGCTATAGCGACCAAAAGCGCGAAACTGCTCATAACTCCTAGACCGTATGTCGTAGACTCAAGTGTCTTATATCATTGGAAAGCTGGACGCCTGACGAACAAAACGTATATCTCCGATTTCATTTCCGTCATGATAGATTTTCCGCCATTTTGAATTTTGTCAAAAACCTACTTTTGCGAACTAGTCCGTGGTTTTTTGCCCGATCGGAACCAAACCAGTGCAGAAATGTTCTCTAGAGTCTGAAGATTAATAATTATTGAAAAAAAGTTGAAATTTCGATTCACGGACGCTAAGGGTCGCCAAAATGGACGTTGTGGGAGGAGCCTATTTTACTAAAATGGTTATAACTCCAGAAGTAAATGAGGTATTTTCACCAAACTTGGTACACATATGTAAGAGGTCAATCTGAGGTCACGGTAAAAAAATCGCGGCGATTGGCCAAATGGTGGCGCTATAACATGAAAAAAACATAAAACAGGCTATAACCACCTGACCGTTAGTCCGATTGACTTGAAAATTGGTATGCAGTGTCTTGGTCCAAGGTGCCATGTATGTCTATGAGGACATTGGCGTATCTCAAAAAACATGGCCGCCATTGGCCAATGAAGTTGAGCACCTATTAGACAAGGTTAACGGAGGCCGATCAGAAGGAAACTCGGTGGGCATGTTCGACTCATGGCCCTAGAAGTCTGTAAGAATTTTGAAAGAAATCGGCCACTAGTTGGCGCTAACGAGTTTTATGGCTCTGTAATCACGTGGTGTTACACATATTATCACAAAATGCATATCATTTGATAGATCTGCTCATGCTGAACAACTTTGCCTCTAGAACCATTGCTGTCAATCAAACCTTTCATTAAATATTCATGAATATGTTAAAAACCTACTTTTGCGAACTAGTCCCTGGTTTTTCGCCCGATCGGAACCAGACCAGTCTAGGACAATTCTCTGGACTCTCTAGATCAATAATTATCGAAAAAAAGTTGAACTTTTGCATTTGGATGGCTTTAAAAGGGTCATTTATAAAATGGGCGTGGCAAAATACACTAAAAAGCCTATAAATCCTAAATGAAAACTCAGAACTTCACAAAAATTGGTGAGCATATGTGACATAACATCATAAACAAGCATGCAAAATTTTATGGAGATCGGACAATAGTTGGCGCTATAACTGGTAAAAGGCTTTAAAACCATATATTTCCTATGGTAAACTGCCTGTATTGGCTGTAAATGGTCTTTTCCATGTCTGATCATATAATTTTCATATCATAATGTTAAAAACTAGTGCATAACCATTCTCTGGATTCACTAGAACAATAGTTGTCAGAAAAAGTTGAACTACTTCATTTGGATAGCTATAATAGGTTCACTTCAAAATGTGGCCTTTACCAAGTGTCCCCGAAAGCCTATATCTCTTTAATCAATGCTCAGACCTTCTTAAAAACAAGTCAGAACGTGTGAAATATCACCCTGAACAAGGATGAAAAATTTCAGACAGATCGGACAAAATTTGCCTCTGTAACAGTTAAAAAGGTGAAAATGATATGAATTAATGGCATATTAAGCCAATAAGTGGTATTTTACTGCCCCCTGCTGTTTAAAATAGTCATTTTGTCATATTGTTCTATAATTTATATTTAAACTTTATAAAATCCCTATTTTAACATTTACAATTACATTTACTCAAAATCCATCTGTTAAAGTATTAGTATTGACAGTTTGATCACATCATATATTTCAAATATCTGTATCTACAACATAATGTGTGTGTGTAGTCTTAGGTTTCTAAATAAATTCTGAATAATCTGATTAATAGCTTACAAAGACTTTGTGAAATGTTTATAGACCATTGAAATATATTTTCATAATGACATATCCCAATAGCATTGAAAAAACAACAACATTTGTCTTTGTGTGTGTGTGTGTGTGTGTGTGTGTGTGTGTGTGTGTGTGTGTGTGTGTGTGTGTGTGTGTGTGTGTAAACATGCATTATGGAGTTAAAATGGAAAAACTGGTTTGCTTTAGTACAGAAAAATGGTGAAAATCATGAAGTTTAAAGTGAAAGTGAGCCAATAACTGGTCTTCTACTGCCCTCTGCTGGCCATTCTACTTATTAATGAAGTCTACTCACATATGCTTTTGCATTCATTATACACTAAAAATCACTTATATAACAATAAGACACTAAAAAATCACTTATATAACAATTACTATTGTAGCACAATCATGCTAGAATCATAGTAAATAATACTAGAATGTGGTAAATTGTTGTGGGAGGAGCCTATTTTACTAAAATGGCTATAAGTCAAGAAGTAAATGAGATATCTTCACCAAACTCAGTACACATGTGTATGGGTTCAATTTGAGGTCACAGTAAGCAATTTTATGGAGATCGGACCATAGGTGGCGCTATAACTGTTAAAAAAGCTTTAAAACCATATATTTCCTATGGTACATTGCCTGTATTGGCTGTAAATAGTCTTTTTCATCTATTATGTCAGTGGTTAGATGCTTGCTAAATAAAACTAATAACTTTTGATGCTTTTGTGCTTAAAGGCCTTAAAGGCCTTAACTGCTTGAACCCCGATAAATGCTGCTTGCAGCTTTAATTAGGGGTTCAAGCACGAAGTGCTGAAACCCTATTGTAATTGTACTGATTTTTATTATTATTAGGGGTTCAAGCACGAAGTGCTGAAACCCTATTGTAATTGTACTGATTTTTATTATTATTATTATTATTCTTCTGCCGTAAAACGCATCGTGCAGCCCAAACCGTAGGGGCTAGAGCATTGAAACTTTGCCAGATGGTAGTACAAAAATCGAGGAGAGGTTCAGAGATTATGACCACGATTGGCCCATAGGTGGCGCTATAGCGACCAAAAGCGCGAAACTGCTCATAACTCCTAGACCGTATGTCGTAGACTCAAGTGTCTTATATCATTGGAAAGCTGGACGCCTGACGAACAAAACGTATATCTCCGATTTCATTTCCGTCATGATAGATTTTCCGCCATTTTGAATTTTGTCAAAAACCTACTTTTGCGAACTAGTCCGTGGTTTTTTGCCCGATCGGAACCAAACCAGTGCAGAAATGTTCTCTAGAGTCTGAAGATTAATAATTATTGAAAAAAAGTTGAAATTTCGATTCACGGACGCTAAGGGTCGCCAAAATGGACGTTGTGGGAGGAGCCTATTTTACTAAAATGGTTATAACTCCAGAAGTAAATGAGGTATTTTCACCAAACTTGGTACACATATGTAAGAGGTCAATCTGAGGTCACGGTAAAAAAATCGCGGCGATTGGCCAAATGGTGGCGCTATAACATGAAAAAAACATAAAACAGGCTATAACCACCTGACCGTTAGTCCGATTGACTTGAAAATTGGTATGCAGTGTCTTGGTCCAAGGTGCCATGTATGTCTATGAGGACATTGGCGTATCTCAAAAAACATGGCCGCCATTGGCCAATGAAGTTGAGCACCTATTAGACAAGGTTAACGGAGGCCGATCAGAAGGAAACTCGGTGGGCATGTTCGACTCATGGCCCTAGAAGTCTGTAAGAATTTTGAAAGAAATCGGCCACTAGTTGGCGCTAACGAGTTTTATGGCTCTGTAATCACGTGGTGTTACACATATTATCACAAAATGCATATCATTTGATAGATCTGCTCATGCTGAACAACTTTGCCTCTAGAACCATTGCTGTCAATCAAACCTTTCATTAAATATTCATGAATATGTTAAAAACCTACTTTTGCGAACTAGTCCCTGGTTTTTCGCCCGATCGGAACCAGACCAGTCTAGGACAATTCTCTGGACTCTCTAGATCAATAATTATCGAAAAAAAGTTGAACTTTTGCATTTGGATGGCTTTAAAAGGGTCATTTATAAAATGGGCGTGGCAAAATACACTAAAAAGCCTATAAATCCTAAATGAAAACTCAGAACTTCACAAAAATTGGTGAGCATATGTGTCATAACATCATAAACAAGCATGCAAAATTTTATGGAGATCGGACAATAGTTGGCGCTATAACTGGTAAAAGGCTTTAAAACCATATATTTCCTATGGTAAACTGCCTGTATTGGCTGTAAATGGTCTTTTCCATGTCTGATCATATAATTTTCATATCATAATGTTAAAAACTAGTGCATAACCATTCTCTGGATTCACTAGAACAATAGTTGTCAGAAAAAGTTGAACTACTTCATTTGGATAGCTATAATAGGTTCACTTCAAAATCTCGCCTTTACCAAGTGTCCCCGAAAGCCTATATCTCTTTAATGAATGTTCAAACCTTCTTAAAAACAAGTCAGAACATGTGAAATATCACTCTGAACATGCATGAAAATTTTCAGACAGATCGGACAAAATTTGCCTCTATAACAGTTAAAAAGGTGAAAATGATATGAATTAATGGCATGTTAAGCCAATAAGTGGTATTTTACTGCCCCCCGCTGTTTAAAATAGTCATTTTCTCATATTGGTATTGGTATCAGCCATGGTAAATCATGATAAATGATGGTGTGTGTGTGTGTGTGTGTGTGTGTGTGTGTGTGTGTGTGTGTGTGTGTGTGTGTGTGTGTGTGGTACAAATATAACAAAGGTTTTATTTTCCAACATGAAAACAAACATAACAGAGTGCTAGTGCACAAACAATAACCGACAATGATAATGGATGAGAGGGGAACTTAAATACACAGATCAAGACAAGGACAACAGGTGACGGTTATGATGATGAGGAGCAGGTGATGATGAGGAGGGTGATGAGGAGCAGGTGCAGGTGATGACGACAGATAGTGAATGTGATGAAGACAGAAGGTGAATGTGATGAAGGTGAATGTGACACCAATATCACTAAAACATTTGTGTGTGTGTGTGTGTGTGTGTGTGTGTGTGTGTGTGTGTAGCATTATTGTGTGTAGCATATGTAGCAAGTATGCATTATTGAGTTAACATGGAAACACTGGTTTGCTTTAGTGCAGAAAACTGGTCAAAATCATGAGGTTTAAAGTGAAAGTGAGCCAATAAGTGGTCTTCTACTGCCCTCTGCTGGCCATTCTACTTATTAATTAAATTTTTCCACATGTGCTTGCATTTATACTTGAATACACACTAAAAATCACTTATATAGCAATAACTATTATAACACAATCATATTTTGTCAGTGTTAATCACTTTATTTGCACTGACACTTCAAATAATTGCTAGTAATGTGGTAAATCATGGTAAATCATGGTTAACTATGCTGTGTGTGTGTGTCTGTGTGTGTGTGTGTGTGTGTGTGTGTGTGTGTGTGTGTGTGTGTGTGTGTGTGTGTGTAAGCATGCATTGAGTTAACATGGATAAACTGGTTTGCTTTAGTGCAGAAAACTGGTTTAAAGTGAAAGTGAGCCAATAAGTGGTCTTCTACTGCCCTCTGCTGGCCATTCTACTTATTAATGAAATATTTCAACATGTGCTTGCATTCATACTTGAATACACACTAAAAAAATCACTTATATAGCAATAACTTTTATAACACAATCATATTTTGTCAGTGTTAATCACTTTATTTGCACTGACACTTCAAATAATTGCTAGTAATGTGATAAATCAGGCTAGAAACATGGTAAATCAAAGTAAATAATACTAGATTGTCGTTTATCTCCTGGTAAATAATACTAGAACGTGGTATATCATGGTAAATCATGGTTAACTAAACTGTGTGTGTATGTGTGTGTGTGTGTGTGTGTGTGTGTGTGTGTGTGTGTGTGTGTGTGTGTGTGTAAGCATGCATTGAGTTAACATGGAAAAACTGGTTTGCTTTAGTGCAGAAAACTGGTTTAAAGTGAAAGTGAGCCAATAAGTGGTCTTCTAGTGCCCTCTGCTGGCCATTCTACTCAATAATGAAATATTTTAAGTCAAGTCAAGTCAAGTCAAGTATATTTGTATAGCGCTTTTCACAATACAGATTGTATCAAAGCAGCTTCACAGTATTAAATTAAAATAATACAACAAGGTTTGTTTCTAGTGGAATTTATTGATAAAATCAAATTAGATATCCCCAGAATATCCCCAACTGAGCAAGCCAAAGGCAACAGTGGCAAGGAACCGAAAAACTCCATCAAGTGACCTAATAGTGTCCTAAAACTCCATCAGGTGACCCAATGGAGAAAAAAAAAACCTTGGGAGAACCCAGGCTCAGTCGGGGGCCAGTTCTCCTCTGGCGTTTATTAACTAGAGGCCGGATTGTAATTTGAACTGTAAGATTAAAAATATTATATGAATGCCTGGCTGAAGAGATGCGACTTTAATCTAGTTTTAAACTGGGAGAGCGAGTCTGAGCAACGAACAGTATCAGGAAGGCTATTCCAGAGTTTTGGAGCTTTTACATGTGCTTTTGCATTCATACTTGGACACACACTAAAAATCACGTATATAACTAACTATTATAACACAATAATATTTTGTCAGTGTTCATCACCTCATTTGCACTGACACTTCACATAATTGCTAGTAATGTGGTTAATCATGCTAGAAACATTGTAAATCATAGTAAATAATACTGAAATGAGGTGTATCAAGGTAAATCATGCTAGAATCCTAATAAATCATTCTGGAACATGGTATATGATAGTAAATCATGCTAGAATCATATTAAATAATTCTAGAATGTGGCAAATCGTTGTGGGAGAAGCCTATTTTACTCAAATGGCTATAACTCAAGAAGTAAATGAGATATCTTCACCAAACTCAGTACACATGTGTATGGGTTCAATTTGAGGTCACAGTAAACAATTTTATGGAGATCGGACCATAGGTGGCGCTATAACTGTTAAAAAGCTTTAAAACCATATATATCCCATGGCAAATTGCCTGTATTGGCTGTAAATGGTCTTTTCCATCTATTATGTCAGTGGTTACATGCTTGCTAAATAAATCTTAATAACTTTTGATGCTTTTGTGCTTAAATGCCTTAAAGGCCTTAACTGCTTGAACCCCGATAAATGCTGCTTGCAGCTTTAATTAGGGGTTCAAGCACGAAGTGCTGAAACCCTATTGTAATTGTACTGATTTTTATTATTAGGGGTTCAAGCACGAAGTGCTGAAACCCTATTGTAATTGTACTGATTTTTATTATTATTAGGGGTTCAAGCACGAAGTGCTGAAACCCTATTGTAATTGTACTGATTTTTAGGGGTTCAAGCACGAAGTGCTGAAACCCTATTGTAATTGTACTGATTTTTATTATTAGGGGTTCAAGCACGAAGTGCTGAAACCCTATTGTAATTGTCCTGATTTTTATTATTATTTTTCTTCTGCCGTAAAACGCATCGTGCAGCCCAAACCGTAAGAGCTGGAACCTTGAAACTTTGCCAGATGGTAGTACAAAAATCGAGGAGAGGTTATCAAATTATGACCCCGATTGGCCCATAGGTGGCGCTATAGCAACCAAAAGCGCGAAACTGCTCAGAACTCCTAGACCGTATGTCGTAGACTCAAGTGTCTTATATCATTGGAAAGCTGGACGCCAGACGAACAAAACGTATATCTCCGATTTCATTTCCGCCATGATAGATTTTCCGCCATTTTGAATTTTGTCAAAAACCTACTTTTGCGAACTAGTCCCTGGTTTTTCGCCCGATCGGAACCAAACCAGTGCAGAAATGTTCTCTAGAAACTGAAGATCAATAATTATCGAAAAAAAGTCGAAATTTCGATTCACGGACGCTAAGGGGCGCCAAAACGTACGTTGTGGGAGGGGCCTATTTTACTAAAATGGCTATAACTCCAGAAGTAAATGAGGTATCTTCACCAATCTCGGTACACATATGTATGAGCTCAATATGAGGTAACAGTAAAAAAATCGCGGCGATTTGCCACATGGTGGCGCTATAATATGAAAAAAACATAAAACAGGCTTTAACCACCTGACCGTTAGTCCGATTGACTTGAAAATTGGTATGCAGTGTCTTGGTCCAAGGTGTCATGTATGTGTATGAGGACATTGGCGTATCTAAAAAAACTTGGCCGCCATCAGCCAATGAAATTTGAGCACCTATTAGACAAGGTTAACGGAGGCCGATCGGAACGAAACTCGGTGGGCATGTTCTACTCATGGCCCTAGAGGTCTGTAAGAATTTTAAAAGAAATCGGCCACTAGTTGGCGCTAACGAGTTTTATGGCTCTGTAATCACGTGGTGTTACACTTATTGTCACAAAATGCATACCATTTGATAGATCTCCTCTTGTTGAACAACTTTGCCTCAAGAACCATTGCTGTCAATCAAACCGTTCATTAAATATTCGTAATTATGTTAAAAACCTACTTTTGCGAACTAGTCCTAGGTTTTTCGCCCGATCGGAACCAAACCAGTCTAGGACAATTCTATGGACTCTCTAGGTCAATAATTATCAAAAAAAAGTTGAACTTTTGCATTTTTCGCATGGCTAACAGGGTCATTTAGAAAATGGGCGTGGTAAAATGCACTCAAAAGCCTATAAATCCTAAACGAAAACTCAGAACTTCACGAAAATTGATGAGCATATGTGTCATAACCTGCTTAAGAAGCATGGAAAATTTTATGGAGAGTTGGCGCTATAACTGTTAAAACGCTTTAAAACCATATATTTCCTATGGTAAATTGCCTGTATTTGCTGTAAATGGTGTCTTCTATCATATAATGTTCATATCATAATGTTCAAAACCAGTGCAGCACAATTCTCTGAACTCTCTAGATCAATAATTATCAGAAAAAAAGTTTAACTTCTTCAAAAGGTGATTTTATATGAATATAATGACATATTAAGCCAATAAGTGGTATTTTACTGCCCCCTGCTGTCATTTCATCATACTACTCCCTAATATTGTTATAAAATTCATATTTAGACTTTATAAAATCATTATTTTAACATTTACAATCACATTTTGTCAAAACTCATCTATTGAGTATTACTATTGACAATTGTGTTACACTGAGATATGGAAATGGACGAAAGTAAATGAATGAAATGAAACGAAAGTATAACGGCATTTAAGCCACGCCCCCGAATACAAATTCATTCATAACTCGAAAACGGAAAGTCGTTGCGCGCTCAAATTTTGATGGTGAGGACCTCTCCGGGCTCTTGATCGAAACGTGTCGTCGCGGGCCTCGGGAGCGCGCCCCCCGCGCATCGCCATCCCGCGGGACCCCCGATTTTGAACGGCCATTACTCCAGACCCAGACCACCCCGAACATTGTGTGAGAGCTCGTTGGAAAGAGCCCGTCCTTGGCTAGCTTCGATTCAAATGTGGTGTTATTTGCCCTGGGCATTCCAGAGATAATAGCCCGAACAGATATGCCTTATTACAGTCATAACTCCCAGCCCCAATCGCCCAAAAACACCTTGATGGTCTCATTCAACAGGGCTCCTCAAGCACTATCTATGCTCTGAGTTTCAGAATTTTTCGCCTTTTGGTTCCTGAGATACAAGTAAAAAAACAAATTCCCATTCATTCATTCAAACACTTCAACTGTAAAATGTAAGCTATAATACCACTGTTGTCCACTAGAGGGAGCAGCAGGATTACGCATGATCTTTTAATTCGCTTTCAGTATTGGGAAATAAACAAATGCTTTAAGAAGCAATCTTTTTTATTATGATGTTTTTTTTTTTTATTATGATATTTGTATATATTTTATTTTTTTATTATGATTATGAACGGTTTGATTGACATTAGTGATTCTTGAGGCAAAGTTGTTCAAGATGAGGAGATGAAGATATTTTCACAATATCACATCCTAAAAACATTGAAAACATATTTGTCTTTGTGTGTGTGTGTGTGTGTGTGTGTGTGTGTGTGTGTGTGTGTGTGTGTGTGTGTGTGTGTGTGTGGATGTGTTTGTGTTTGTGTGTCTGTGTGTGTAAGCATGCTTAATGGAAAGAACATGGAGAAACTGCTTTGTTTTACTGGTGGATAAAAAAGTCTTTCAAATGAAAGTGAGTCAATTAGTAGTCTTCTACTGCCCTCTGCAGGACATTCTACTTAATAAAATATTTTCATCTGTGCTTTTGCATTAGTTTTTGGACTATATAAAATTACTTGCATGAAAATCACCTATTATAACACAGTCATGTTTTGTCAAAGTTTATCACTTCATTTTTACTGAGCTCTTAGTTTGAACAATTCTGCCTCTCAGTGATTAATTTGAAATCTGAAAATGGTGTTATACAGAGGAGATTTGCAATTATCATTTTGTTACCTATCTTTTATTTTAAATATCTACATCTACAACAAAATGTGTGTGCATGTGTGTGTTCAAGCATGGTTAGTGTATTAAGTATTATTGTTTAAGTATTATTGTTTTCATTTACATTTTAACCACCAGAAGAAGAACACTCATTGGTTCATTCTGCTCACTAAAATATTATTTTTCATTTTTCTTCCATTTGAAATATTGTTTAAACTTAATAAAATCATTAAAATAACATTTCAAATCATATTTTGTCTGTTTATAAATCCCACAGACTCACATTGGCTGCAATACTAATGTTTTTGTAAGACACAGACCTTATAGTCTAATCTGTGTGTATTGTGCATATATTATTGATATTATTACTATTGCAAATCATGTTATTGTAACTCATATCTTAATAGAATATTATTTGTAATTTTAATTCTTTATTTCTTAATTGTTTTTTTATGATTACTACAGATATTATCACCAAAGATATCAACTACACCTTCACTTTTAGTATTGACACGCTGCACACACAGCACAATCACACACTCACTAATGCATTCAAATAAATGTAATCTTACTGTGCTACTTTATTTGTACATGATTAGAATGAACAGAAATCTAAGACTATTTTTCTTCTTTTGTTAAAGCCATTTTAGACTCCAAGTAAGCATTATATTACTAATCATCTATTTTAAAGGTGCCATACAATTGAAAACTGTATTTATCTTGGCATAGTTGAATGATAAGAGTTCTGGACATGGAACTGACATACCGTGAGCCTCAAACACCATCGTTTCCTCCTTCATGTGTAAATCTCCTGTTTGCAAAAGACAGCTGAAAAATGAGTGAATCCCACCATAACACCGACTGTGACGTTGGAGTCAGGATCATTAATATTTATACCCCCCAAATTTGCATTTTCCATCCATGTTCTAGGCCAGGCAGTGTTAATGTGGACCTGCACAGCCGAATCATCAGAAGATCTGCAGGTATTGTGAAGAAGCAAGCAAGGACAATAGTGAAAATGGCAGATCATGGATATAAATGTTATGTCTGAGGCTGTCTGTGCTGCAGATTTGAGAACTTTTCATTCCCTTCCCACAAAAGAGAACTGTCAACAGGCATGGTTGATGTTTACAACAGGATACCTCACCATTTTAATTCAAAGCTGTTAGTTTGCTCTTAACGGAGGCCGATCAGAACGAAACTCGGTGGGCATGTTCGACTCATGGCCCTAGAGGTCTGTAAGAATTTTGAAAGAAATCGGCCACTAGTTGGCGCTAACGAGTTTTACGGCTATGTAATCACGTGATGCATATCATTTGATAGATCTCCTCATACTGAACAACTTTGCCTCAAGAACTACTGCTGTCAATCAATTTGTTCATTAAATACTTGCGATTATGTTAAAAACCTACTTTTGCGAACTAGTCCTAGGTTTTTCGCCCGATCGGAAATATACCAGTGCAGTACAATTCTCTGGAAGCTCTAGATTATTAATTATATAAAAAACTTTAACTTTACCCATTGGGTAGCCATAACAGGATCATTTAGAAAATGGGTATGGCAAAAAACACTCAAAAGCCTGTAAATCCTAAACAAAAACTCAGACAACTCACTAAACTGCCTTATGTGCTTAAAGACCCTAAATGCTTGAACCCCGCTAAATGCTGCTTGCAGCTTTAATTATTATTATTATTATTCTTCTGCCGTAAAACGCATCGTGCAGCCCAAACCGTAGGGGCTAGAGCATTGAAACTTTGCCAGATGGTAGTACAAAAATCGAGGAGAGGTTCAGAGATTATGACCACGATTGGCCCATAGGTGGCGCTATAGCGACCAAAAGCGCGAAACTGCTCATAACTCCTAGACCGTATGTCGTAGACTCAAGTGTCTTATATCATTGGAAAGCTGGACGCCTGACGAACAAAACGTATATCTCCGATTTCATTTCCGTCATGATAGATTTTCCGCCATTTTGAATTTTGTCAAAAACCTACTTTTGCGAACTAGTCCGTGGTTTTTTGCCCGATCGGAACCAAACCAGTGCAGAAATGTTCTCTAGAGTCTGAAGATTAATAATTATTGAAAAAAAGTTGAAATTTCGATTCACGGACGCTAAGGGTCGCCAAAATGGACGTTGTGGGAGGAGCCTATTTTACTAAAATGGTTATAACTCCAGAAGTAAATGAGGTATTTTCACCAAACTTGGTACACATATGTAAGAGGTCAATCTGAGGTCACGGTAAAAAAATCGCGGCGATTGGCCAAATGGTGGCGCTATAACATGAAAAAAACATAAAACAGGCTATAACCACCTGACCGTTAGTCCGATTGACTTGAAAATTGGTATGCAGTGTCTTGGTCCAAGGTGCCATGTATGTCTATGAGGACATTGGCGTATCTCAAAAAACATGGCCGCCATTGGCCAATGAAGTTGAGCACCTATTAGACAAGGTTAACGGAGGCCGATCAGAAGGAAACTCGGTGGGCATGTTCGACTCATGGCCCTAGAAGTCTGTAAGAATTTTGAAAGAAATCGGCCACTAGTTGGCGCTAACGAGTTTTATGGCTCTGTAATCACGTGGTGTTACACATATTATCACAAAATGCATATCATTTGATAGATCTGCTCATGCTGAACAACTTTGCCTCTAGAACCATTGCTGTCAATCAAACCTTTCATTAAATATTCATGAATATGTTAAAAACCTACTTTTGCGAACTAGTCCCTGGTTTTTCGCCCGATCGGAACCAGACCAGTCTAGGACAATTCTCTGGACTCTCTAGATCAATAATTATCGAAAAAAAGTTGAACTTTTGCATTTGGATGGCTTTAAAAGGGTCATTTATAAAATGGGCGTGGCAAAATACACTAAAAAGCCTATAAATCCTAAATGAAAACTCAGAACTTCACAAAAATTGGTGAGCATATGTGTCATAACATCATAAACAAGCATGCAAAATTTTATGGAGATCGGACAATAGTTGGCGCTATAACTGGTAAAAGGCTTTAAAACCATATATTTCCTATGGTAAACTGCCTGTATTGGCTGTAAATGGTCTTTTCCATGTCTGATCATATAATTTTCATATCATAATGTTAAAAACTAGTGCATAACCATTCTCTGGATACACTAGAACAATAGTTGTCAGAAAAAGTTGAACTACTTCATTTGGATAGCTATAATAGGTTCACTTCAAAATGTGGCCTTTACCAAGTGTCCCCGAAAGCCTATATCTCTTTAATGAATGTTCAAACCTTCTTAAAAACAAGTCAGAACATGTGAAATATCACTCTGAACATGCATGAAAATTTTCAGACAGATCGGACAAAATTTGCCTCTATAACAGTTAAAAAGGTGAAAATGATATGAATTAATGGCATGTTAAGCCAATAAGTGGTATTTTACTGCCCCCCGCTGTTTAAAATAGTCATTTTCTCATATTGGTATTGGTATCAGCCATGGTAAATCATGATAAATGATGGTGTGTGTGTGTGTGTGTGTGTGTGTGTGTGTGTGTGTGTGTGTGTGTGTGTGTGTGTGTGTGTGTGTGTGTGTGTGTGTGGTACAAATATAACAAAGGTTTTATTTTCCAACATGAAAACAAACATAACAGAGTGCTAGTGCACAAACAATAACCGACAATGATAATGGATGAGAGGGGAACTTAAATACACAGATCAAGACAAGGACAACAGGTGACGGTTATGATGATGAGGAGCAGGTGATGATGAGGAGGGTGATGAGGAGCAGGTGCAGGTGATGACGACAGATAGTGAATGTGATGAAGACAGAAGGTGAATGTGATGAAGGTGAATGTGACACCAATATCACTAAAACATTTGTGTGTGTGTGTGTGTGTGTGTGTGTGTGTGTGTGTGTGTGTGTGTGTGTGTGTGTGTGTGTGTGTGTAGCATTATTGTGTGTAGCATATGTAGCAAGTATGCATTATTGAGTTAACATGGAAACACTGGTTTGCTTTAGTGCAGAAAACTGGTCAAAATCATGAGGTTTAAAGTGAAAGTGAGCCAATAAGTGGTCTTCTACTGCCCTCTGCTGGCCATTCTACTTATTAATTAAATTTTTCCACATGTGCTTGCATTTATACTTGAATACACACTAAAAATCACTTATATAGCAATAACTATTATAACACAATCATATTTTGTCAGTGTTAATCACTTTATTTGCACTGACACTTCAAATAATTGCTAGTAATGTGGTAAATCATGGTAAATCATGGTTAACTATGCTGTGTGTGTGTGTCTGTGTGTGTGTGTGTGTGTGTGTGTGTGTGTGTGTGTGTGTGTGTGTGTGTGTGTGTGTAAGCATGCATTGAGTTAACATGGATAAACTGGTTTGCTTTAGTGCAGAAAACTGGTTTAAAGTGAAAGTGAGCCAATAAGTGGTCTTCTACTGCCCTCTGCTGGCCATTCTACTTATTAATGAAATATTTCAACATGTGCTTGCATTCATACTTGAATACACACTAAAAAAATCACTTATATAGCAATAACTTTTATAACACAATCATATTTTGTCAGTGTTAATCACTTTATTTGCACTGACACTTCAAATAATTGCTAGTAATGTGATAAATCAGGCTAGAAACATGGTAAATCAAAGTAAATAATACTAGATTGTCGTTTATCTCCTGGTAAATAATACTAGAACGTGGTATATCATGGTAAATCATGGTTAACTAAACTGTGTGTGTATGTGTGTGTGTGTGTGTGTGTGTGTGTGTGTGTGTGTGTGTGTGTGTGTGTGTGTAAGCATGCATTGAGTTAACATGGAAAAACTGGTTTGCTTTAGTGCAGAAAACTGGTTTAAAGTGAAAGTGAGCCAATAAGTGGTCTTCTAGTGCCCTCTGCTGGCCATTCTACTCAATAATGAAATATTTTAAGTCAAGTCAAGTCAAGTCAAGTATATTTGTATAGCGCTTTTCACAATACAGATTGTATCAAAGCAGCTTCACAGTATTAAATTAAAATAATACAACAAGGTTTGTTTCTAGTGGAATTTATTGATAAAATCAAATTAGATATCCCCAGAATATCCCCAACTGAGCAAGCCAAAGGCAACAGTGGCAAGGAACCGAAAAACTCCATCAAGTGACCTAATAGTGTCCTAAAACTCCATCAGGTGACCCAATGGAGAAAAAAAAAACCTTGGGAGAACCCAGGCTCAGTCGGGGGCCAGTTCTCCTCTGGCGTTTATTAACTAGAGGCCGGATTGTAATTTGAACTGTAAGATTAAAAATATTATATGAATGCCTGGCTGAAGAGATGCGACTTTAATCTAGTTTTAAACTGGGAGAGCGAGTCTGAGCAACGAACAGTATCAGGAAGGCTATTCCAGAGTTTTGGAGCTTTTACATGTGCTTTTGCATTCATACTTGGACACACACTAAAAATCACGTATATAACTAACTATTATAACACAATAATATTTTGTCAGTGTTCATCACCTCATTTGCACTGACACTTCACATAATTGCTAGTAATGTGGTTAATCATGCTAGAAACATTGTAAATCATAGTAAATAATACTGAAATGAGGTGTATCAAGGTAAATCATGCTAGAATCCTAATAAATCATTCTGGAACATGGTATATGATAGTAAATCATGCTAGAATCATATTAAATAATTCTAGAATGTGGCAAATCGTTGTGGGAGGAGCCTATTTTACTCAAATGGCTATAACTCAAGAAGTAAATGAGATATCTTCACCAAACTCAGTACACATGTGTATGGGTTCAATTTGAGGTCACAGTAAACAATTTTATGGAGATCGGACCATAGGTGGCGCTATAACTGTTAAAAAGCTTTAAAACCATATATATCCCATGGCAAATTGCCTGTATTGGCTGTAAATGGTCTTTTCCATCTATTATGTCAGTGGTTACATGCTTGCTAAATAAATCTTAATAACTTTTGATGCTTTTGTGCTTAAATGCCTTAAAGGCCTTAACTGCTTGAACCCCGATAAATGCTGCTTGCAGCTTTAATTATTATTATTATTCTTCTGCCGTAAAACGCATCGTGCAGCCCAAACCGTAGGGGCTAGAGCATTGAAACTTTGCCAGATGGTAGTACAAAAATCGAGGAGAGGTTCAGAGATTATGACCACGATTGGCCCATAGGTGGCGCTATAGCGACCAAAAGCGCGAAACTGCTCATAACTCCTAGACCGTATGTCGTAGACTCAAGTGTCTTATATCATTGGAAAGCTGGACGCCTGACGAACAAAACGTATATCTCCGATTTCATTTCCGTCATGATAGATTTTCCGCCATTTTGAATTTTGTCAAAAACCTACTTTTGCGAACTAGTCCGTGGTTTTTTGCCCGATCGGAACCAAACCAGTGCAGAAATGTTCTCTAGAGTCTGAAGATTAATAATTATTGAAAAAAAGTTGAAATTTCGATTCACGGACGCTAAGGGTCGCCAAAATGGACGTTGTGGGAGGAGCCTATTTTACTAAAATGGTTATAACTCCAGAAGTAAATGAGGTATTTTCACCAAACTTGGTACACATATGTAAGAGGTCAATCTGAGGTCACGGTAAAAAAATCGCGGCGATTGGCCAAATGGTGGCGCTATAACATGAAAAAAACATAAAACAGGCTATAACCACCTGACCGTTAGTCCGATTGACTTGAAAATTGGTATGCAGTGTCTTGGTCCAAGGTGCCATGTATGTCTATGAGGACATTGGCGTATCTCAAAAAACATGGCCGCCATTGGCCAATGAAGTTGAGCACCTATTAGACAAGGTTAACGGAGGCCGATCAGAAGGAAACTCGGTGGGCATGTTCGACTCATGGCCCTAGAAGTCTGTAAGAATTTTGAAAGAAATCGGCCACTAGTTGGCGCTAACGAGTTTTATGGCTCTGTAATCACGTGGTGTTACACATATTATCACAAAATGCATATCATTTGATAGATCTGCTCATGCTGAACAACTTTGCCTCTAGAACCATTGCTGTCAATCAAACCTTTCATTAAATATTCATGAATATGTTAAAAACCTACTTTTGCGAACTAGTCCCTGGTTTTTCGCCCGATCGGAACCAGACCAGTCTAGGACAATTCTCTGGACTCTCTAGATCAATAATTATCGAAAAAAAGTTGAACTTTTGCATTTGGATGGCTTTAAAAGGGTCATTTATAAAATGGGCGTGGCAAAATACACTAAAAAGCCTATAAATCCTAAATGAAAACTCAGAACTTCACAAAAATTGGTGAGCATATGTGTCATAACATCATAAACAAGCATGCAAAATTTTATGGAGATCGGACAATAGTTGGCGCTATAACTGGTAAAAGGCTTTAAAACCATATATTTCCTATGGTAAACTGCCTGTATTGGCTGTAAATGGTCTTTTCCATGTCTGATCATATAATTTTCATATCATAATGTTAAAAACTAGTGCATAACCATTCTCTGGATTCACTAGAACAATAGTTGTCAGAAAAAGTTGAACTACTTCATTTGGATAGCTATAATAGGTTCACTTCAAAATGTGGCCTTTACCAAGTGTCCCCGAAAGCCTATATCTCTTTAATGAATGTTCAAACCTTCTTAAAAACAAGTCAGAACATGTGAAATATCACTCTGAACATGCATGAAAATTTTCAGACAGATCGGACAAAATTTGCCTCTATAACAGTTAAAAAGGTGAAAATGATATGAATTAATGGCATGTTAAGCCAATAAGTGGTATTTTACTGCCCCCCGCTGTTTAAAATAGTCATTTTCTCATATTGGTATTGGTATCAGCCATGGTAAATCATGATAAATGATGGTGTGTGTGTGTGTGTGTGTGTGTGTGTGTGTGTGTGTGTGTGTGTGTGTGTGTGTGTGTGTGTGTGTGTGTGTGTGTGGTACAAATATAACAAAGGTTTTATTTTCCAACATGAAAACAAACATAACAGAGTGCTAGTGCACAAACAATAACCGACAATGATAATGGATGAGAGGGGAACTTAAATACACAGATCAAGACAAGGACAACAGGTGACGGTTATGATGATGAGGAGCAGGTGATGATGAGGAGGGTGATGAGGAGCAGGTGCAGGTGATGACGACAGATAGTGAATGTGATGAAGACAGAAGGTGAATGTGATGAAGGTGAATGTGACACCAATATCACTAAAACATTTGTGTGTGTGTGTGTGTGTGTGTGTGTGTGTGTGTGTGTGTGTGTGTGTGTGTGTGTGTGTGTGTGTGTAGCATTATTGTGTGTAGCATATGTAGCAAGTATGCATTATTGAGTTAACATGGAAACACTGGTTTGCTTTAGTGCAGAAAACTGGTCAAAATCATGAGGTTTAAAGTGAAAGTGAGCCAATAAGTGGTCTTCTACTGCCCTCTGCTGGCCATTCTACTTATTAATTAAATTTTTCCACATGTGCTTGCATTTATACTTGAATACACACTAAAAATCACTTATATAGCAATAACTATTATAACACAATCATATTTTGTCAGTGTTAATCACTTTATTTGCACTGACACTTCAAATAATTGCTAGTAATGTGGTAAATCATGGTAAATCATGGTTAACTATGCTGTGTGTGTGTGTCTGTGTGTGTGTGTGTGTGTGTGTGTGTGTGTGTGTGTGTGTGTGTGTGTGTGTGTGTGTGTGTGTGTGTGTGTGTGTGTGTGTGTAAGCATGCATTGAGTTAACATGGATAAACTGGTTTGCTTTAGTGCAGAAAACTGGTTTAAAGTGAAAGTGAGCCAATAAGTGGTCTTCTACTGCCCTCTGCTGGCCATTCTACTTATTAATGAAATATTTCAACATGTGCTTGCATTCATACTTGAATACACACTAAAAAAATCACTTATATAGCAATAACTTTTATAACACAATCATATTTTGTCAGTGTTAATCACTTTATTTGCACTGACACTTCAAATAATTGCTAGTAATGTGATAAATCAGGCTAGAAACATGGTAAATCAAAGTAAATAATACTAGATTGTCGTTTATCTCCTGGTAAATAATACTAGAACGTGGTATATCATGGTAAATCATGGTTAACTAAACTGTGTGTGTATGTGTGTGTGTGTGTGTGTGTGTGTGTGTGTGTGTGTGTGTGTGTGTGTGTGTGTAAGCATGCATTGAGTTAACATGGAAAAACTGGTTTGCTTTAGTGCAGAAAACTGGTTTAAAGTGAAAGTGAGCCAATAAGTGGTCTTCTAGTGCCCTCTGCTGGCCATTCTACTCAATAATGAAATATTTTAAGTCAAGTCAAGTCAAGTCAAGTATATTTGTATAGCGCTTTTCACAATACAGATTGTATCAAAGCAGCTTCACAGTATTAAATTAAAATAATACAACAAGGTTTGTTTCTAGTGGAATTTATTGATAAAATCAAATTAGATATCCCCAGAATATCCCCAACTGAGCAAGCCAAAGGCAACAGTGGCAAGGAACCGAAAAACTCCATCAAGTGACCTAATAGTGTCCTAAAACTCCATCAGGTGACCCAATGGAGAAAAAAAAAACCTTGGGAGAACCCAGGCTCAGTCGGGGGCCAGTTCTCCTCTGGCGTTTATTAACTAGAGGCCGGATTGTAATTTGAACTGTAAGATTAAAAATATTATATGAATGCCTGGCTGAAGAGATGCGACTTTAATCTAGTTTTAAACTGGGAGAGCGAGTCTGAGCAACGAACAGTATCAGGAAGGCTATTCCAGAGTTTTGGAGCTTTTACATGTGCTTTTGCATTCATACTTGGACACACACTAAAAATCACGTATATAACTAACTATTATAACACAATAATATTTTGTCAGTGTTCATCACCTCATTTGCACTGACACTTCACATAATTGCTAGTAATGTGGTTAATCATGCTAGAAACATTGTAAATCATAGTAAATAATACTGAAATGAGGTGTATCAAGGTAAATCATGCTAGAATCCTAATAAATCATTCTGGAACATGGTATATGATAGTAAATCATGCTAGAATCATATTAAATAATTCTAGAATGTGGCAAATCGTTGTGGGAGGAGCCTATTTTACTCAAATGGCTATAACTCAAGAAGTAAATGAGATATCTTCACCAAACTCAGTACACATGTGTATGGGTTCAATTTGAGGTCACAGTAAACAATTTTATGGAGATCGGACCATAGGTGGCGCTATAACTGTTAAAAAGCTTTAAAACCATATATATCCCATGGCAAATTGCCTGTATTGGCTGTAAATGGTCTTTTCCATCTATTATGTCAGTGGTTACATGCTTGCTAAATAAATCTTAATAACTTTTGATGCTTTTGTGCTTAAATGCCTTAAAGGCCTTAACTGCTTGAACCCCGATAAATGCTGCTTGCAGCTTTAATTATTATTATTATTTTTCCGCCCTAAAACGCATCGTGCAGCCCAAACCGTAAGACCTAGAGACTTGAAACTTTGTCAGATGGTAGTACTATTGCTCGCTACTCAGATACACGGACTCAGCCCAATCGGCCCATAGGTGGCGCTATAGCAATCAAAAGCGCAAAACTGCTCAGAACTCCCAGACCGTAAGGCGTAGCTTCAAGTGTCTTATATCATTGAAATCCAGAGCTCCTGAAGAAAAAAACGTATATCTCCGATTTCATTTCCGCCATGATAGATTTTTCGCCATTTTGAATTTTGTCAAAAACCTACTTTTGCGAACTAGTCCCTGGTTTTTCGCCCGATCGGAACCAAACCAGTGCGGAATTGTTCTCTGGAGTCTGAAGATCAATAATTATCGAAAAAAAGTTGAAATTTCGATTAATGGTCGCTAGGGGGTGCAAAATTAACGTTGTGGGAGGAGCCTATTTTACTAAAATGGCTATAACTCAAGAAGTAATTAAGTAAACTTCACCAAACTTGGAACACATGTGTAAGAGGTCAATCTGAGGTCACAGTAAAAAAATTGCGTCGATTGGCCACATGGTGGCGCTATAAAACAAATAAAAACATATAGACAACTGACCGTTTTTCCGAATGACTTGAAATTTGGTATGCAGTGTCTTGGCCCAAGGGGCCATGTATGTCTAAAAGGATATTGGCGTATCTCGAAAAACATGGCTGCCATTGGCCAATGAGGTTTGAGCATCGTTAACGAAGTCCGATCGGAGCGAAACTCGATGGGCATGTTCGGCTCAAGCCCCTAGAGGTCTGTAAGAATTTTGAAAGAAATCGGCCACTAGTTGGCGCTAACGAGTTTTAAGGCTCTGTAATCACGTGGTGTTACACTTATCATCACAAAATGCATATCATTTGATAGATCTGCTCATGCTGAACAACTTTGCCTCAAGAACCATCACTGTCAATCAAACTGTTCATTAAATATTCATGAATATGTTAAAAACCTACTTTTGCGAACTAGTCCCTGGTTTTTCGCCCGATCAGAACCAGACCAGTCTAGGACAATTCTCTGGACTCTCTAGATCAATAATTATCGAAAAAAAGTTGAACTTTTGCATTTTTCGCATGGGTATAATTGGGTCATAAAGAAAATGGGCGTGGCAAAATGCACTCAAAAGCCTATAAATCCTAAACGAAAACTCAGAACTTCACGAAAATTGGTGAGCATATGTGCCACAACATCATTAACAAGCATGCAAAATATCATGGAGATCGGACTATAGGTGGCGCTATAACTGTTAAAAAGCTTGCCTGTATTGGCTGTAAATGGACTTTTCCATCTATTATTTCAGTGGTTAAAAGCTTTCTAAACAAATCTTAATGTCTTAAATGCTTATGTGCTTAAAGGCCTTAAATGCTTGAACCCCGATAAATGCTGCTTGCAGCTTTAATTAGGGGTTCAAGCACGAAGTGCTGAAACCCTATTGTAATTGTACTGATTTTTATTATTATTATTATTATTATTCTTCTGCCGTAAAACGCATCGTGCAGCCCAAACCGTAGGGGCTAGAGCATTGAAACTTTGCCAGATGGTAGTACAAAAATCGAGGAGAGGTTCAGAGATTATGACCACGATTGGCCCATAGGTGGCGCTATAGCGACCAAAAGCGCGAAACTGCTCATAACTCCTAGACCGTATGTCGTAGACTCAAGTGTCTTATATCATTGGAAAGCTGGACGCCTGACGAACAAAACGTATATCTCCGATTTCATTTCCGTCATGATAGATTTTCCGCCATTTTGAATTTTGTCAAAAACCTACTTTTGCGAACTAGTCCGTGGTTTTTTGCCCGATCGGAACCAAACCAGTGCAGAAATGTTCTCTAGAGTCTGAAGATTAATAATTATTGAAAAAAAGTTGAAATTTCGATTCACGGACGCTAAGGGTCGCCAAAATGGACGTTGTGGGAGGAGCCTATTTTACTAAAATGGTTATAACTCCAGAAGTAAATGAGGTATTTTCACCAAACTTGGTACACATATGTAAGAGGTCAATCTGAGGTCACGGTAAAAAAATCGCGGCGATTGGCCAAATGGTGGCGCTATAACATGAAAAAAACATAAAACAGGCTATAACCACCTGACCGTTAGTCCGATTGACTTGAAAATTGGTATGCAGTGTCTTGGTCCAAGGTGCCATGTATGTCTATGAGGACATTGGCGTATCTCAAAAAACATGGCCGCCATTGGCCAATGAAGTTGAGCACCTATTAGACAAGGTTAACGGAGGCCGATCAGAAGGAAACTCGGTGGGCATGTTCGACTCATGGCCCTAGAAGTCTGTAAGAATTTTGAAAGAAATCGGCCACTAGTTGGCGCTAACGAGTTTTATGGCTCTGTAATCACGTGGTGTTACACATATTATCACAAAATGCATATCATTTGATAGATCTGCTCATGCTGAACAACTTTGCCTCTAGAACCATTGCTGTCAATCAAACCTTTCATTAAATATTCATGAATATGTTAAAAACCTACTTTTGCGAACTAGTCCCTGGTTTTTCGCCCGATCGGAACCAGACCAGTCTAGGACAATTCTCTGGACTCTCTAGATCAATAATTATCGAAAAAAAGTTGAACTTTTGCATTTGGATGGCTTTAAAAGGGTCATTTATAAAATGGGCGTGGCAAAATACACTAAAAAGCCTATAAATCCTAAATGAAAACTCAGAACTTCACAAAAATTGGTGAGCATATGTGTCATAACATCATAAACAAGCATGCAAAATTTTATGGAGATCGGACAATAGTTGGCGCTATAACTGGTAAAAGGCTTTAAAACCATATATTTCCTATGGTAAACTGCCTGTATTGGCTGTAAATGGTCTTTTCCATGTCTGATCATATAATTTTCATATCATAATGTTAAAAACTAGTGCATAACCATTCTCTGGATTCACTAGAACAATAGTTGTCAGAAAAAGTTGAACTACTTCATTTGGATAGCTATAATAGGTTCACTTCAAAATGTGGCCTTTACCAAGTGTCCCCGAAAGCCTATATCTCTTTAATGAATGTTCAAACCTTCTTAAAAACAAGTCAGAACATGTGAAATATCACTCTGAACATGCATGAAAATTTTCAGACAGATTGGACAAAATTTGCCTCTATAACAGTTAAAAATGTGAAAATGATATGAATATAATGGTATATTATCCAATAAGTGGTATTTTACTGCCCCCTGCTGTTTAAAATAGTCATTTTGTCATATTGTTCTATAATTTATATTTAGACTTTATAAAATCACTATTTTAACATTTACAATTACATTTAGTCAAAATCCATCGGTTAAAGTATAAGTATTGACAGTTTGATCACATCATATATTTCAAATGTCTGTATCTACAACATAATGTGTGTGTGTAGTCTTAGGTTTCTGAATAAATTCTGAATCATCTGATTAATAGCTTACAAAGACTTTGTGAAATGTTTATAGACCATTCAAATATATTTTCATAATGACATATCCCAATAGCACTGAAAAAACAACAACATTTGTCTTTGTGTGTGTGTGTGTGTGTGTGTGTGTGTGTGTGTGTGTGTGTGTGTGTGTGTGTGTGTGTGTGTGTGTGTGTGTGTGTGTGTGTGTAAACATGCATTATGGAGTTAAAATGGAAAAACTGGTTTGCTTTAGTACAGAAAAATGGTGAAAATCATGAAGTTTAAAGTGAAAGTGAGCCAATAACTGGTCTTCTACTGCCCTCTGCTGGCCATTCTACTTATTAATGAAGTCTACTCACATATGCTTTTGCATTCATTATACACTAAAAATCACTTATATAACAATAAGACACTAAAAAATCACTTATATAACAATTACTATTGTAGCACAATCATGCTAGAATCATAGTAAATAATACTAGAATGTGGTAAATTGTTGTGGGAGGAGCCTATTTTACTAAAATGGCTATAAGTCAAGAAGTAAATGAGATATCTTCACCAAACTCAGTACACATGTGTATGGGTTCAATTTGAGGTCACAGTAAGCAATTTTATGGAGATCGGACCATAGGTGGCGCTATAACTGTTAAAAAAGCTTTAAAACCATATATTTCCTATGGTACATTGCCTGTATTGGCTGTAAATAGTCTTTTTCATCTATTATGTCAGTGGTTAGATGCTTGCTAAATAAAACTAATAACTTTTGATGCTTGTGTGCTTAAAGGCCTTAAAGGCCTTAACTGCTTGAACCCCGATAAATGCTGCTTGCAGCTTTAATTAGGGGTTCAAGCACTTCAGTGCTGAACACCTATTGTAATTGTTAATTTTCCCATGATGCAACATTCAGACATAAAACTGATCGGGCAGACCAAACCGTAAGTCGTGGAGACTTGAAACTTTGGGGGCTGATAGTACTCACACCGCCTACAGCGTCACCAAGGCCCGCCCCGATCGGCCTGACGGGGGCGCTACAGCGGGCAAAAGTACGAAACGGCTCATAACTCATCAACCGTGAGGCGTAGGCTCAAGTGTCTTATATCGCTGGAATCCTTGGCTCGAGGCGGACCAGATGCATGCCTCGGATTTGCTCGTCACCCTGGGAAAATTTTCGGGTATTTGGGTTTTTTCCAAAAACCTACTTTCGCGAACTAGTCCTAGGTTTTTGGCCCGACCGGAACCAAACCAGTGCGGCAAGATTCTCTGGAGTCTGATTGTCAATAATTATCAAAAAAAAGTGTAAATTTCGCTTCACGGTCCCTAAGGGCCACCAAAATGTTCGAAGTGGGAGGAGCCCATTTTGCTTAATTGGCTATAACTCGTGAACGGAACGAGATTTTTGCACCAAACTCAGCACACGCATGTACGAGCTCATTCTGTGGTCACGTGAAAAAGGGCGCAGCGACTGGCCACTTGGTGGCGCTATAACTGTTAAAAGGGTGTCAAAATGATGTATTTCTATGGAAAAAACACATGAAATGGCTGAAAGCGGCCATCTTGCTGTCTGATTTGCATACAACCTCACAAAATCGGGCATGCGCATGCGTCACGTGATCCTGAAGAAGCTTGAAAACTTTCATGGACGTCGGGCCATTGGTGGCGCTTTAACTGTCATAAAGGTGAGAAGGCCTCTGTATTACCCTATGCAAAATGACATTTAAATGACTGAAAAATGGGGGGAAAAGAGCAGAGCTTCACCAAATTAGCTGAGCACATGCGCCATATTATTCTAAAGAAGCGTGCAAACTTTTATGGAGATCGGGCCATCAGTGGAGGTGTCACAGTTTAAAAGGTAAAAAAAAAAATGCACCACATTTCCATGATAAATGAGCTAAAAGGGCAACAAACGTTCTTTTTCCTCTCCGAGGCACATGTTAGAAGGCCGGATAAAGTTTTTGGAACGCAGCAGCGCAGACGGCAAGCGCCTAGACCCTATAGTTTTTTTTTAGAGGCCTTTTTGTGGCCCTTTTTTTAGCCACTTATTAGGGGTTCAAGCACTTCAGTGCTGAACACCTATTGTAATTGTTAATTTTCCCATGATGCAACATTCAGACATAAAACTGATCGGGCAGACCAAACCGTAAGTCGTGGAGACTTGAAACTTTGGGGGCTGATAGTACTCACACCGCCTACAGCGTCACCAAGGCCCGCCCCGATCGGCCTGACGGGGGCGCTACAGCGGGCAAAAGTACGAAACGGCTCATAACTCATCAACCGTGAGGCGTAGGCTCAAGTGTCTTATATCGCTGGAATCCTTGGCTCGAGGCGGACCAGATGCATGCCTCGGATTTGCTCGTCACCCTGGGAAAATTTTCGGGTATTTGGGTTTTTTCCAAAAACCTACTTTCGCGAACTAGTCCTAGGTTTTTGGCCCGACCGGAACCAAACCAGTGCGGCAAGATTCTCTGGAGTCTGATTGTCAATAATTATCAAAAAAAAGTGTAAATTTCGCTTCACGGTCCCTAAGGGCCACCAAAATGTTCGAAGTGGGAGGAGCCCATTTTGCTTAATTGGCTATAACTCGTGAACGGAACGAGATTTTTGCACCAAACTCAGCACACGCATGTACGAGCTCATTCTGTGGTCACGTGAAAAAGGGCGCAGCGACTGGCCACTTGGTGGCGCTATAACTGTTAAAAGGGTGTCAAAATGATGTATTTCTATGGAAAAAACACATGAAATGGCTGAAAGCGGCCATCTTGCTGTCTGATTTGCATACAACCTCACAAAATCGGGCATGCGCATGCGTCACGTGATCCTGAAGAAGCTTGAAAACTTTCATGGACGTCGGGCCATTGGTGGCGCTTTAACTGTCATAAAGGTGAGAAGGCCTCTGTATTACCCTATGCAAAATGACATTTAAATGACTGAAAAATGGGGGGAAAAGAGCAGAGCTTCACCAAATTAGCTGAGCACATGCGCCATATTATTCTAAAGAAGCGTGCAAACTTTTATGGAGATCGGGCCATCAGTGGAGGTGTCACAGTTTAAAAGGTAAAAAAAAAAATGCACCACATTTCCATGATAAATGAGCTAAAAGGGCAACAAACGTTCTTTTTCCTCTCCGAGGCACATGTTAGAAGGCCGGATAAAGTTTTTGGAACGCAGCAGCGCAGACGGCAAGCGCCTAGACCCTATAGTTTTTTTTTAGAGGCCTTTTTGTGGCCCTTTTTTTAGCCACTTATTAGGGGTTCAAGCACTTCAGTGCTGAACACCTATTGTAATTGTTAATTTTCCCATGATGCAACATTCAGACATAAAACTGATCGGGCAGACCAAACCGTAAGTCGTGGAGACTTGAAACTTTGGGGGCTGATAGTACTCACACCGCCTACAGCGTCACCAAGGCCCGCCCCGATCGGCCTGACGGGGGCGCTACAGCGGGCAAAAGTACGAAACGGCTCATAACTCATCAACCGTGAGGCGTAGGCTCAAGTGTCTTATATCGCTGGAATCCTTGGCTCGAGGCGGACCAGATGCATGCCTCGGATTTGCTCGTCACCCTGGGAAAATTTTCGGGTATTTGGGGTTTTTCCAAAAACCTACTTTCGCGAACTAGTCCTAGGTTTTTGGCCCGACCGGAACCAAACCAGTGCGGCAAGATTCTCTGGAGTCTGATTGTCAATAATTATCAAAAAAAAGTGTAAATTTCGCTTCACGGTCCCTAAGGGCCACCAAAATGTTCGAAGTGGGAGGAGCCCATTTTGCTTAATTGGCTATAACTCGTGAACGGAACGAGATTTTTGCACCAAACTCAGCACACGCATGTACGAGCTCATTCTGTGGTCACGTGAAAAAGGGCGCAGCGACTGGCCACTTGGTGGCGCTATAACTGTTAAAAGGGTGTCAAAATGATGTATTTCTATGGAAAAAACACATGAAATGGCTGAAAGCGGCCATCTTGCTGTCTGATTTGCATACAACCTCACAAAATCGGGCATGCGCATGCGTCACGTGATCCTGAAGAAGCTTGAAAACTTTCATGGACGTCGGGCCATTGGTGGCGCTTTAACTGTCATAAAGGTGAGAAGGCCTCTGTATTACCCTATGCAAAATGACATTTAAATGACTGAAAAATGGGGGGAAAAGAGCAGAGCTTCACCAAATTAGCTGAGCACATGCGCCATATTATTCTAAAGAAGCGTGCAAACTTTTATGGAGATCGGGCCATCAGTGGAGGTGTCACAGTTTAAAAGGTAAAAAAAAAAATGCACCACATTTCCATGATAAATGAGCTAAAAGGGCAACAAACGTTCTTTTTCCTCTCCGAGGCACATGTTAGAAGGCCGGATAAAGTTTTTGGAACGCAGCAGCGCAGACGGCAAGCGCCTAGACCCTATAGTTTTTTTTTAGAGGCCTTTTTGTGGCCCTTTTTTTAGCCACTTATTAGGGGTTCAAGCACTTCAGTGCTGAACACCTATTGTAATTGTTAATTTTCCCATGATGCAACATTCAGACATAAAACTGATCGGGCAGACCAAACCGTAAGTCGTGGAGACTTGAAACTTTGGGGGCTGATAGTACTCACACCGCCTACAGCGTCACCAAGGCCCGCCCCGATCGGCCTGACGGGGGCGCTACAGCGGGCAAAAGTACGAAACGGCTCATAACTCATCAACCGTGAGGCGTAGGCTCAAGTGTCTTATATCGCTGGAATCCTTGGTTCGAGGCGGACCAGATGCATGCCTCGGATTTGCTCGTCACCCTGGGAAAATTTTCGGGTATTTGGGTTTTTTCCAAAAACCTACTTTCGCGAACTAGTCCTAGGTTTTTGGCCCGACCGGAACCAAACCAGTGCGGCAAGATTCTCTGGAGTCTGATTGTCAATAATTATCAAAAAAAAGTGTAAATTTCGCTTCACGGTCCCTAAGGGCCACCAAAATGTTCGAAGTGGGAGGAGCCCATTTTGCTTAATTGGCTATAACTCGTGAACGGAACGAGATTTTTGCACCAAACTCAGCACACGCATGTACGAGCTCATTCTGTGGTCACGTGAAAAAGGGCGCAGCGACTGGCCACTTGGTGGCGCTATAACTGTTAAAAGGGTGTCAAAATGATGTATTTCTATGGAAAAAACACATGAAATGGCTGAAAGCGGCCATCTTGCTGTCTGATTTGCATACAACCTCACAAAATCGGGCATGCGCATGCGTCACGTGATCCTGAAGAAGCTTGAAAACTTTCATGGACGTCGGGCCATTGGTGGCGCTTTAACTGTCATAAAGGTGAGAAGGCCTCTGTATTACCCTATGCAAAATGACATTTAAATGACTGAAAAATGGGGGGAAAAGAGCAGAGCTTCACCAAATTAGCTGAGCACATGCGCCATATTATTCTAAAGAAGCGTGCAAACTTTTATGGAGATCGGGCCATCAGTGGAGGTGTCACAGTTTAAAAGGTAAAAAAAAAAATGCACCACATTTCCATGATAAATGAGCTAAAAGGGCAACAAACGTTCTTTTTCCTCTCCGAGGCACATGTTAGAAGGCCGGATAAAGTTTTTGGAACGCAGCAGCGCAGACGGCAAGCGCCTAGACCCTATAGTTTTTTTTTAGAGGCCTTTTTGTGGCCCTTTTTTTAGCCACTTATTAGGGGTTCAAGCACTTCAGTGCTGAACACCTATTGTAATTGTTAATTTTCCCATGATGCAACATTCAGACATAAAACTGATCGGGCAGACCAAACCGTAAGTCGTGGAGACTTGAAACTTTGGGGGCTGATAGTACTCACACCGCCTACAGCGTCACCAAGGCCCGCCCCGATCGGCCTGACGGGGGCGCTACAGCGGGCAAAAGTACGAAACGGCTCATAACTCATCAACCGTGAGGCGTAGGCTCAAGTGTCTTATATCGCTGGAATCCTTGGCTCGAGGCGGACCAGATGCATGCCTCGGATTTGCTCGTCACCCTGGGAAAATTTTCGGGTATTTGGGTTTTTTCCAAAAACCTACTTTCGCGAACTAGTCCTAGGTTTTTGGCCCGACCGGAACCAAACCAGTGCGGCAAGATTCTCTGGAGTCTGATTGTCAATAATTATCAAAAAAAAGTGTAAATTTCGCTTCACGGTCCCTAAGGGCCACCAAAATGTTCGAAGTGGGAGGAGCCCATTTTGCTTAATTGGCTATAACTCGTGAACGGAACGAGATTTTTGCACCAAACTCAGCACACGCATGTACGAGCTCATTCTGTGGTCACGTGAAAAAGGGCGCAGCGACTGGCCACTTGGTGGCGCTATAACTGTTAAAAGGGTGTCAAAATGATGTATTTCTATGGAAAAAACACATGAAATGGCTGAAAGCGGCCATCTTGCTGTCTGATTTGCATACAACCTCACAAAATCGGGCATGCGCATGCGTCACGTGATCCTGAAGAAGCTTGAAAACTTTCATGGACGTCGGGCCATTGGTGGCGCTTTAACTGTCATAAAGGTGAGAAGGCCTCTGTATTACCCTATGCAAAATGACATTTAAATGACTGAAAAATGGGGGGAAAAGAGCAGAGCTTCACCAAATTAGCTGAGCACATGCGCCATATTATTCTAAAGAAGCGTGCAAACTTTTATGGAGATCGGGCCATCAGTGGAGGTGTCACAGTTTAAAAGGTAAAAAAAAAAATGCACCACATTTCCATGATAAATGAGCTAAAAGGGCAACAAACGTTCTTTTTCCTCTCCGAGGCACATGTTAGAAGGCCGGATAAAGTTTTTGGAACGCAGCAGCGCAGACGGCAAGCGCCTAGACCCTATAGTTTTTTTTTAGAGGCCTTTTTGTGGCCCTTTTTTTAGCCACTTATTAGGGGTTCAAGCACTTCAGTGCTGAACACCTATTGTAATTGTTAATTTTCCCATGATGCAACATTCAGACATAAAACTGATCGGGCAGACCAAACCGTAAGTCGTGGAGACTTGAAACTTTGGGGGCTGATAGTACTCACACCGCCTACAGCGTCACCAAGGCCCGCCCCGATCGGCCTGACGGGGGCGCTACAGCGGGCAAAAGTACGAAACGGCTCATAACTCATCAACCGTGAGGCGTAGGCTCAAGTGTCTTATATCGCTGGAATCCTTGGCTCGAGGCGGACCAGATGCATGCCTCGGATTTGCTCGTCACCCTGGGAAAATTTTCGGGTATTTGGGTTTTTTCCAAAAACCTACTTTCGCGAACTAGTCCTAGGTTTTTGGCCCGACCGGAACCAAACCAGTGCGGCAAGATTCTCTGGAGTCTGATTGTCAATAATTATCAAAAAAAAGTGTAAATTTCGCTTCACGGTCCCTAAGGGCCACCAAAATGTTCGAAGTGGGAGGAGCCCATTTTGCTTAATTGGCTATAACTCGTGAACGGAACGAGATTTTTGCACCAAACTCAGCACACGCATGTACGAGCTCATTCTGTGGTCACGTGAAAAAGGGCGCAGCGACTGGCCACTTGGTGGCGCTATAACTGTTAAAAGGGTGTCAAAATGATGTATTTCTATGGAAAAAACACATGAAATGGCTGAAAGCGGCCATCTTGCTGTCTGATTTGCATACAACCTCACAAAATCGGGCATGCGCATGCGTCACGTGATCCTGAAGAAGCTTGAAAACTTTCATGGACGTCGGGCCATTGGTGGCGCTTTAACTGTCATAAAGGTGAGAAGGCCTCTGTATTACCCTATGCAAAATGACATTTAAATGACTGAAAAATGGGGGGAAAAGAGCAGAGCTTCACCAAATTAGCTGAGCACATGCGCCATATTATTCTAAAGAAGCGTGCAAACTTTTATGGAGATCGGGCCATCAGTGGAGGTGTCACAGTTTAAAAGGTAAAAAAAAAAATGCACCACATTTCCATGATAAATGAGCTAAAAGGGCAACAAACGTTCTTTTTCCTCTCCGAGGCACATGTTAGAAGGCCGGATAAAGTTTTTGGAACGCAGCAGCGCAGACGGCAAGCGCCTAGACCCTATAGTTTTTTTTTAGAGGCCTTTTTGTGGCCCTTTTTTTAGCCACTTATTAGGGGTTCAAGCACTTCAGTGCTGAACACCTATTGTAATTGTTAATTTTCCCATGATGCAACATTCAGACATAAAACTGATCGGGCAGACCAAACCGTAAGTCGTGGAGACTTGAAACTTTGGGGGCTGATAGTACTCACACCGCCTACAGCGTCACCAAGGCCCGCCCCGATCGGCCTGACGGGGGCGCTACAGCGGGCAAAAGTACGAAACGGCTCATAACTCATCAACCGTGAGGCGTAGGCTCAAGTGTCTTATATCGCTGGAATCCTTGGCTCGAGGCGGACCAGATGCATGCCTCGGATTTGCTCGTCACCCTGGGAAAATTTTCGGGTATTTGGGGTTTTTCCAAAAACCTACTTTCGCGAACTAGTCCTAGGTTTTTGGCCCGACCGGAACCAAACCAGTGCGGCAAGATTCTCTGGAGTCTGATTGTCAATAATTATCAAAAAAAAGTGTAAATTTCGCTTCACGGTCCCTAAGGGCCACCAAAATGTTCGAAGTGGGAGGAGCCCATTTTGCTTAATTGGCTATAACTCGTGAACGGAACGAGATTTTTGCACCAAACTCAGCACACGCATGTACGAGCTCATTCTGTGGTCACGTGAAAAAGGGCGCAGCGACTGGCCACTTGGTGGCGCTATAACTGTTAAAAGGGTGTCAAAATGATGTATTTCTATGGAAAAAACACATGAAATGGCTGAAAGCGGCCATCTTGCTGTCTGATTTGCATACAACCTCACAAAATCGGGCATGCGCATGCGTCACGTGATCCTGAAGAAGCTTGAAAACTTTCATGGACGTCGGGCCATTGGTGGCGCTTTAACTGTCATAAAGGTGAGAAGGCCTCTGTATTACCCTATGCAAAATGACATTTAAATGACTGAAAAATGGGGGGAAAAGAGCAGAGCTTCACCAAATTAGCTGAGCACATGCGCCATATTATTCTAAAGAAGCGTGCAAACTTTTATGGAGATCGGGCCATCAGTGGAGGTGTCACAGTTTAAAAGGTAAAAAAAAAAATGCACCACATTTCCATGATAAATGAGCTAAAAGGGCAACAAACGTTCTTTTTCCTCTCCGAGGCACATGTTAGAAGGCCGGATAAAGTTTTTGGAACGCAGCAGCGCAGACGGCAAGCGCCTAGACCCTATAGTTTTTTTTTAGAGGCCTTTTTGTGGCCCTTTTTTTAGCCACTTATTAGGGGTTCAAGCACTTCAGTGCTGAACACCTATTGTAATTGTTAATTTTCCCATGATGCAACATTCAGACATAAAACTGATCGGGCAGACCAAACCGTAAGTCGTGGAGACTTGAAACTTTGGGGGCTGATAGTACTCACACCGCCTACAGCGTCACCAAGGCCCGCCCCGATCGGCCTGACGGGGGCGCTACAGCGGGCAAAAGTACGAAACGGCTCATAACTCATCAACCGTGAGGCGTAGGCTCAAGTGTCTTATATCGCTGGAATCCTTGGCTCGAGGCGGACCAGATGCATGCCTCGGATTTGCTCGTCACCCTGGGAAAATTTTCGGGTATTTGGGTTTTTTCCAAAAACCTACTTTCGCGAACTAGTCCTAGGTTTTTGGCCCGACCGGAACCAAACCAGTGCGGCAAGATTCTCTGGAGTCTGATTGTCAATAATTATCAAAAAAAAGTGTAAATTTCGCTTCACGGTCCCTAAGGGCCACCAAAATGTTCGAAGTGGGAGGAGCCCATTTTGCTTAATTGGCTATAACTCGTGAACGGAACGAGATTTTTGCACCAAACTCAGCACACGCATGTACGAGCTCATTCTGTGGTCACGTGAAAAAGGGCGCAGCGACTGGCCACTTGGTGGCGCTATAACTGTTAAAAGGGTGTCAAAATGATGTATTTCTATGGAAAAAACACATGAAATGGCTGAAAGCGGCCATCTTGCTGTCTGATTTGCATACAACCTCACAAAATCGGGCATGCGCATGCGTCACGTGATCCTGAAGAAGCTTGAAAACTTTCATGGACGTCGGGCCATTGGTGGCGCTTTAACTGTCATAAAGGTGAGAAGGCCTCTGTATTACCCTATGCAAAATGACATTTAAATGACTGAAAAATGGGGGGAAAAGAGCAGAGCTTCACCAAATTAGCTGAGCACATGCGCCATATTATTCTAAAGAAGCGTGCAAACTTTTATGGAGATCGGGCCATCAGTGGAGGTGTCACAGTTTAAAAGGTAAAAAAAAAAATGCACCACATTTCCATGATAAATGAGCTAAAAGGGCAACAAACGTTCTTTTTCCTCTCCGAGGCACATGTTAGAAGGCCGGATAAAGTTTTTGGAACGCAGCAGCGCAGACGGCAAGCGCCTAGACCCTATAGTTTTTTTTTAGAGGCCTTTTTGTGGCCCTTTTTTTAGCCACTTATTAGGGGTTCAAGCACTTCAGTGCTGAACACCTATTGTAATTGTTAATTTTCCCATGATGCAACATTCAGACATAAAACTGATCGGGCAGACCAAACCGTAAGTCGTGGAGACTTGAAACTTTGGGGGCTGATAGTACTCACACCGCCTACAGCGTCACCAAGGCCCGCCCCGATCGGCCTGACGGGGGCGCTACAGCGGGCAAAAGTACGAAACGGCTCATAACTCATCAACCGTGAGGCGTAGGCTCAAGTGTCTTATATCGCTGGAATCCTTGGCTCGAGGCGGACCAGATGCATGCCTCGGATTTGCTCGTCACCCTGGGAAAATTTTCGGGTATTTGGGGTTTTTCCAAAAACCTACTTTCGCGAACTAGTCCTAGGTTTTTGGCCCGACCGGAACCAAACCAGTGCGGCAAGATTCTCTGGAGTCTGATTGTCAATAATTATCAAAAAAAAGTGTAAATTTCGCTTCACGGTCCCTAAGGGCCACCAAAATGTTCGAAGTGGGAGGAGCCCATTTTGCTTAATTGGCTATAACTCGTGAACGGAACGAGATTTTTGCACCAAACTCAGCACACGCATGTACGAGCTCATTCTGTGGTCACGTGAAAAAGGGCGCAGCGACTGGCCACTTGGTGGCGCTATAACTGTTAAAAGGGTGTCAAAATGATGTATTTCTATGGAAAAAACACATGAAATGGCTGAAAGCGGCCATCTTGCTGTCTGATTTGCATACAACCTCACAAAATCGGGCATGCGCATGCGTCACGTGATCCTGAAGAAGCTTGAAAACTTTCATGGACGTCGGGCCATTGGTGGCGCTTTAACTGTCATAAAGGTGAGAAGGCCTCTGTATTACCCTATGCAAAATGACATTTAAATGACTGAAAAATGGGGGGAAAAGAGCAGAGCTTCACCAAATTAGCTGAGCACATGCGCCATATTATTCTAAAGAAGCGTGCAAACTTTTATGGAGATCGGGCCATCAGTGGAGGTGTCACAGTTTAAAAGGTAAAAAAAAAAATGCACCACATTTCCATGATAAATGAGCTAAAAGGGCAACAAACGTTCTTTTTCCTCTCCGAGGCACATGTTAGAAGGCCGGATAAAGTTTTTGGAACGCAGCAGCGCAGACGGCAAGCGCCTAGACCCTATAGTTTTTTTTTAGAGGCCTTTTTGTGGCCCTTTTTTTAGCCACTTATTAGGGGTTCAAGCACTTCAGTGCTGAACACCTATTGTAATTGTTAATTTTCCCATGATGCAACATTCAGACATAAAACTGATCGGGCAGACCAAACCGTAAGTCGTGGAGACTTGAAACTTTGGGGGCTGATAGTACTCACACCGCCTACAGCGTCACCAAGGCCCGCCCCGATCGGCCTGACGGGGGCGCTACAGCGGGCAAAAGTACGAAACGGCTCATAACTCATCAACCGTGAGGCGTAGGCTCAAGTGTCTTATATCGCTGGAATCCTTGGTTCGAGGCGGACCAGATGCATGCCTCGGATTTGCTCGTCACCCTGGGAAAATTTTCGGGTATTTGGGTTTTTTCCAAAAACCTACTTTCGCGAACTAGTCCTAGGTTTTTGGCCCGACCGGAACCAAACCAGTGCGGCAAGATTCTCTGGAGTCTGATTGTCAATAATTATCAAAAAAAAGTGTAAATTTCGCTTCACGGTCCCTAAGGGCCACCAAAATGTTCGAAGTGGGAGGAGCCCATTTTGCTTAATTGGCTATAACTCGTGAACGGAACGAGATTTTTGCACCAAACTCAGCACACGCATGTACGAGCTCATTCTGTGGTCACGTGAAAAAGGGCGCAGCGACTGGCCACTTGGTGGCGCTATAACTGTTAAAAGGGTGTCAAAATGATGTATTTCTATGGAAAAAACACATGAAATGGCTGAAAGCGGCCATCTTGCTGTCTGATTTGCATACAACCTCACAAAATCGGGCATGCGCATGCGTCACGTGATCCTGAAGAAGCTTGAAAACTTTCATGGACGTCGGGCCATTGGTGGCGCTTTAACTGTCATAAAGGTGAGAAGGCCTCTGTATTACCCTATGCAAAATGACATTTAAATGACTGAAAAATGGGGGGAAAAGAGCAGAGCTTCACCAAATTAGCTGAGCACATGCGCCATATTATTCTAAAGAAGCGTGCAAACTTTTATGGAGATCGGGCCATCAGTGGAGGTGTCACAGTTTAAAAGGTAAAAAAAAAAATGCACCACATTTCCATGATAAATGAGCTAAAAGGGCAACAAACGTTCTTTTTCCTCTCCGAGGCACATGTTAGAAGGCCGGATAAAGTTTTTGGAACGCAGCAGCGCAGACGGCAAGCGCCTAGACCCTATAGTTTTTTTTTAGAGGCCTTTTTGTGGCCCTTTTTTTAGCCACTTATTAGGGGTTCAAGCACTTCAGTGCTGAACACCTATTGTAATTGTTAATTTTCCCATGATGCAACATTCAGACATAAAACTGATCGGGCAGACCAAACCGTAAGTCGTGGAGACTTGAAACTTTGGGGGCTGATAGTACTCACACCGCCTACAGCGTCACCAAGGCCCGCCCCGATCGGCCTGACGGGGGCGCTACAGCGGGCAAAAGTACGAAACGGCTCATAACTCATCAACCGTGAGGCGTAGGCTCAAGTGTCTTATATCGCTGGAATCCTTGGCTCGAGGCGGACCAGATGCATGCCTCGGATTTGCTCGTCACCCTGGGAAAATTTTCGGGTATTTGGGGTTTTTCCAAAAACCTACTTTCGCGAACTAGTCCTAGGTTTTTGGCCCGACCGGAACCAAACCAGTGCGGCAAGATTCTCTGGAGTCTGATTGTCAATAATTATCAAAAAAAAGTGTAAATTTCGCTTCACGGTCCCTAAGGGCCACCAAAATGTTCGAAGTGGGAGGAGCCCATTTTGCTTAATTGGCTATAACTCGTGAACGGAACGAGATTTTTGCACCAAACTCAGCACACGCATGTACGAGCTCATTCTGTGGTCACGTGAAAAAGGGCGCAGCGACTGGCCACTTGGTGGCGCTATAACTGTTAAAAGGGTGTCAAAATGATGTATTTCTATGGAAAAAACACATGAAATGGCTGAAAGCGGCCATCTTGCTGTCTGATTTGCATACAACCTCACAAAATCGGGCATGCGCATGCGTCACGTGATCCTGAAGAAGCTTGAAAACTTTCATGGACGTCGGGCCATTGGTGGCGCTTTAACTGTCATAAAGGTGAGAAGGCCTCTGTATTACCCTATGCAAAATGACATTTAAATGACTGAAAAATGGGGGGAAAAGAGCAGAGCTTCACCAAATTAGCTGAGCACATGCGCCATATTATTCTAAAGAAGCGTGCAAACTTTTATGGAGATCGGGCCATCAGTGGAGGTGTCACAGTTTAAAAGGTAAAAAAAAAAATGCACCACATTTCCATGATAAATGAGCTAAAAGGGCAACAAACGTTCTTTTTCCTCTCCGAGGCACATGTTAGAAGGCCGGATAAAGTTTTTGGAACGCAGCAGCGCAGACGGCAAGCGCCTAGACCCTATAGTTTTTTTTTAGAGGCCTTTTTGTGGCCCTTTTTTTAGCCACTTATTAGGGGTTCAAGCACTTCAGTGCTGAACACCTATTGTAATTGTTAATTTTCCCATGATGCAACATTCAGACATAAAACTGATCGGGCAGACCAAACCGTAAGTCGTGGAGACTTGAAACTTTGGGGGCTGATAGTACTCACACCGCCTACAGCGTCACCAAGGCCCGCCCCGATCGGCCTGACGGGGGCGCTACAGCGGGCAAAAGTACGAAACGGCTCATAACTCATCAACCGTGAGGCGTAGGCTCAAGTGTCTTATATCGCTGGAATCCTTGGCTCGAGGCGGACCAGATGCATGCCTCGGATTTGCTCGTCACCCTGGGAAAATTTTCGGGTATTTGGGGTTTTTCCAAAAACCTACTTTCGCGAACTAGTCCTAGGTTTTTGGCCCGACCGGAACCAAACCAGTGCGGCAAGATTCTCTGGAGTCTGATTGTCAATAATTATCAAAAAAAAGTGTAAATTTCGCTTCACGGTCCCTAAGGGCCACCAAAATGTTCGAAGTGGGAGGAGCCCATTTTGCTTAATTGGCTATAACTCGTGAACGGAACGAGATTTTTGCACCAAACTCAGCACACGCATGTACGAGCTCATTCTGTGGTCACGTGAAAAAGGGCGCAGCGACTGGCCACTTGGTGGCGCTATAACTGTTAAAAGGGTGTCAAAATGATGTATTTCTATGGAAAAAACACATGAAATGGCTGAAAGCGGCCATCTTGCTGTCTGATTTGCATACAACCTCACAAAATCGGGCATGCGCATGCGTCACGTGATCCTGAAGAAGCTTGAAAACTTTCATGGACGTCGGGCCATTGGTGGCGCTTTAACTGTCATAAAGGTGAGAAGGCCTCTGTATTACCCTATGCAAAATGACATTTAAATGACTGAAAAATGGGGGGAAAAGAGCAGAGCTTCACCAAATTAGCTGAGCACATGCGCCATATTATTCTAAAGAAGCGTGCAAACTTTTATGGAGATCGGGCCATCAGTGGAGGTGTCACAGTTTAAAAGGTAAAAAAAAAAATGCACCACATTTCCATGATAAATGAGCTAAAAGGGCAACAAACGTTCTTTTTCCTCTCCGAGGCACATGTTAGAAGGCCGGATAAAGTTTTTGGAACGCAGCAGCGCAGACGGCAAGCGCCTAGACCCTATAGTTTTTTTTTAGAGGCCTTTTTGTGGCCCTTTTTTTAGCCACTTATTAGGGGTTCAAGCACTTCAGTGCTGAACACCTATTGTAATTGTTAATTTTCCCATGATGCAACATTCAGACATAAAACTGATCGGGCAGACCAAACCGTAAGTCGTGGAGACTTGAAACTTTGGGGGCTGATAGTACTCACACCGCCTACAGCGTCACCAAGGCCCGCCCCGATCGGCCTGACGGGGGCGCTACAGCGGGCAAAAGTACGAAACGGCTCATAACTCATCAACCGTGAGGCGTAGGCTCAAGTGTCTTATATCGCTGGAATCCTTGGCTCGAGGCGGACCAGATGCATGCCTCGGATTTGCTCGCCCTTCAGGCGCCAATTTTGAGTAAATTGAGGTTTTTTGAAAAACCTACTTTCGCGAACTACTCCTAGATTTTTCGCCCGATCGAAACCAAACCAATGCAGAAATATTCTCTGGACAGAGACTATCAATAATCATCAAAAAAATTCTTAATTTAAATTCACGGTCGCTAAGGGAAATCAAAATGTTTGATGGCACCAGGGCCACTTTTACTAAAACAATTATAACTCGTGAACGGAAAGAGATATTTTCGCTAATCTTGGGAAACGTGTTTATGAGCTCAATCTGAGATTACTTGAAAAAAATCGCGACGATTGGCCACTTGGTGGCGCTACAACATGGAAAATTTTTTATGAAAATGGCTATAAACGCACCCAACCGTTAGTCCTTTGAAATCCTCAATCCTTCCCGAGTCCAACAATACCAAATATGCCAGGTTTCTCCTTATAGTTTGTGTATCATTGTCATTAAGCACTTAAAAAACTTGCAATTATCTTCGAAACCGATAGTCCAAATTTCTTGAAATTTGAAAACATAGATCAATAGCTAAACAATAACGCCCAAATGTCACAATTAAGATAGGAACTGACAAAAATAAATAAACAAATAAAATTTTTAAATCATTGTCACCCATGGATCATTTTTATTCTCTCATAAACAGAAGTGTCTAAACTTCAAAACAAAATGAGATATTTACAACAAATTTGACAGACATGCATGGGCACACTTTGAGGACACTTAACAAAAGTGGTGGAGATCAGGCAAGATGTGGTGCTATAACTGTCAAAAAAACTTTCCTCAGTAAATTGCCTGTATTGGCTGTAAATGGTATTTTCCATCAATGATATAAGTTTATTTGTTTATTTGGATCCCCATTAGCCTCTTTCTAGGCAGTGGCTACTCTTCCTGGGGTCCCAAAAAGTAAATCATACAAAACTACATTTAATCAACAACAATAAAAAGTCAAGTCAATGAAACGCACTAACCCATCATCCATTCCAAATATCAAAATCAACAATTTAATATATTTTGCCATTAAATATTCCTTTAAATATTTTTTTAAACTCATTTTTCTTGTAAAAATGTGTGATATCAATGGTAAATGATTCCATATTGTCATTCCTCTATACATTACAGTCCGTTGGTTTCCAGTGGTTTTCGAAACAGGAAATAAAAAACATTCCTTTTATTCATGCCTGGTGTAAAAAAATATGACTAGTACTATTATACAAAAGTTGAGAGTACAGCGCATTAGGAACTCTAGACACAGAAATATTTCTTATAAAATAAAGCAGAGAGACAATCCTTCACCAGTTCATTCTCAGTATATTAGCTCTTCTATAACAGTTTAAATTCAGTCCTGTCGCTCTGTTCTGGACAAATTTATTTTTTCAATTACATCCATTTTTTTTATTTACTTGATGCACTGGTAAAAACCACTGGGCAAAAACACGCGATTCGTCCAATCACTGATTGTGCTGCAGTGACTGACACCCCTGAGAGCCAACAGTAGCGGCATATTCTTAAGGCCCGCCCACTGTTCGCGCAGGCGCTGCCGCTGTCAGCATGATGAGAGAACAGAATAGATCAGATGAGACAGCAGCACGGAAACTTTCTTCAGAAACTCCTTGTACTAAATGATCATCATAATCTATCGGGAACTGTGATTGTGTGCACTTGGAAACTTTGGATGCATCAACTTGTCGTCAGAGAAAGGTGTAAAAGGTGAAATCGGAGTAAAGATTTATAGTGTGATAATCTTTATTGAACAATCTTCTTTAATTGAATATGTGATGCAGTCTCGTTTTGGTGAGTGACTTTTTTTTGTCATATGTTATCTTATGACAGATATCTATTTCAGAAATGATTTGATATGAGCTGAGTTGACTAGGCCGCAGTCACAGCGCGAGCTGAACTAGTTAGCCGTGGGCTAAAGCTACCGCGTGTAGCTAACATATTTGTATCATGAGTTGTGACAGTGACTGTTTTATGAGTGTCGAATCGATGTGTTAAATAAATTTGGATTAATGTGTCATTTGAGCTGTGCATGTCATTTGTTACTGAAATGTTGAGTCAGAAATTAATTATTGTACGTTTGCCTTGTGTTTTCCAAGGCTGCGTTTTCTTGTTCTCTATTTTTTTCCCTATGTGAACGTGATCGGCAAGTGTATCCTGTTTTGTGCCATAAATAATCCTGTGAAGGTGAATCGCCTGCCTAGTGGATGCAATTACATGCACAAATGCTAACCAGTGCCCATGGACCTGTTTCCCATTTGAACTGTAATTTGAAACCATCAACTGGTAGGATAACTACAATTTTCTTTAGTTTGTTTTTGTTTTTTATATTTATGTGTTGCTATATAAATAAGTGTTACGATGTGTATAGCATGCACAAAAATCAAGGACATTTTTTGTAACGAATGTAGCGAAAACTAAACAGCGTCTCTGCGCATTGAAAGGCTGTCACTCAGTGCACAGTCACATTGTTACAGCAACGGATTGTCTTTGAGTCATTAAACCGTACATGTAAAAACATGTTCAAAAACACTGATTCGTTAAAAAGATAGATGTGATGAAACTAGGTGGTAATTATTTTTAACTTTAAGCTCCACTTTCGAACTTCACCTAATTTAATTGAAGCTTTTAGGCTGTTGAATCATTAAAGGTGAACTAAGTAACTTTTTTTACCTTAACTGAACAGCTTCAGAGTCATTGGAATGGTTATATTACTTATTTCGGGTTGAATGGTGGTCGTTTCGCACCCCCCTGGTGCCCGTGAGCGGAAAATCCGCACTTGCAACTTTGAGCCGGCGGGCCGCCGGCCGCCGCGTCAGGAAGTCTCGCGTGATATCAGGTCTCGCGATGTAAACAATTGCTTTACGGCCAAAAGAAATCTGCTTAAATGCTGTCATTATTGCGCTCCCTCACGCTGTCCGAACCCGAATGAAGAAGACGTTTTAAAGAATGTCCCATCTGCTTTGATGTCGTTGATCTATAGCCTCTGGTGTCTGAGAATCACCAACGAGTTTTTACAACAGTGTTGTCAAATATCTATTCCGAAGCTGTGGGGGGAGCTCTAGAGAGAAACCTGCGAGCAAAAGGCGAGAATACAGCGAAGAAATCCCAAAGCTACTGAGTGCTGCTTTAAAAAGAAACAAGTCGGTGATGTCTGTTTTCATTTACTAACTCTCTATTGTTCTTATTTGTCACTCATCTTTCTGAAACAAACTACAAAGAGAACTTTTTAATTTATCAATATAATTTTCTCTTTGAATCAGAACAAAATTGTCAACTATTTGCTCTCCTGTTGCACCATTTCCTCCCTCCAGTAGATGATCCTTGCTTCTGATTTAATTATGCCCTACCGAATACTATATCTAGGTGTAGCACATCAAGTCAAGTTGCGCACTACATGCTACACAGTGTTGTGTAGGGCTGGGTTTCGATTCAAATTTCAAGAATCGATTCGATTCCGATTCTCAAGATCTTGAATCGATTATCATTATTCGATCCGATCTGATCCGATCTTCGAGATTTAGATAATGTTAATTTCCGCCATGATAAATTTTCCACCATTTTGAATTTTGTCAACAACGTACTTTTACTAACTAGTCCTAGGTTTTTCGCCCGATCGGAACCAAACCAGTGCAGAAATGTATAGAAATCCTATAAATGTTAAACAGCTTTAAAACCATGTATTTCCTATGTTACATTGCCTGTATTGGCTGTAAATGGTCTTTTCCATCTATTATGTCAGTGGTTACATGCTTGCTAAATAAAACTTAATAGATTTTAAAGCTTTTGTGCTTTAAGGCCTTAAAGGCCTTAACTGCTTGAACCCCGATAAATGCTGCTTGCAGCTTTAATTATTATTATTATTATTATTCTTCTGCCGTAAAACGCATCGTGCAGCCCAAACCGTAGGGGCTAGAGCATTGAAACTTTGCCAGATGGTAGTACAAAAATCGAGGAGAGGTTCAGAGATTATGACCACGATTGGCCCATAGGTGGCGCTATAGCGACCAAAAGCGCGAAACTGCTCATAACTCCTAGACCGTATGTCGTAGACTCAAGTGTCTTATATCATTGGAAAGCTGGACGCCTGACGAACAAAACGTATATCTCCGATTTCATTTCCGTCATGATAGATTTTCCGCCATTTTGAATTTTGTCAAAAACCTACTTTTGCGAACTAGTCCGTGGTTTTTTGCCCGATCGGAACCAAACCAGTGCAGAAATGTTCTCTAGAGTCTGAAGATTAATAATTATTGAAAAAAAGTTGAAATTTCGATTCACGGACGCTAAGGGTCGCCAAAATGGACGTTGTGGGAGGAGCCTATTTTACTAAAATGGTTATAACTCCAGAAGTAAATGAGGTATTTTCACCAAACTTGGTACACATATGTAAGAGGTCAATCTGAGGTCACGGTAAAAAAATCGCGGCGATTGGCCAAATGGTGGCGCTATAACATGAAAAAAACATAAAACAGGCTATAACCACCTGACCGTTAGTCCGATTGACTTGAAAATTGGTATGCAGTGTCTTGGTCCAAGGTGCCATGTATGTCTATGAGGACATTGGCGTATCTCAAAAAACATGGCCGCCATTGGCCAATGAAGTTGAGCACCTATTAGACAAGGTTAACGGAGGCCGATCAGAAGGAAACTCGGTGGGCATGTTCGACTCATGGCCCTAGAAGTCTGTAAGAATTTTGAAAGAAATCGGCCACTAGTTGGCGCTAACGAGTTTTATGGCTCTGTAATCACGTGGTGTTACACATATTATCACAAAATGCATATCATTTGATAGATCTGCTCATGCTGAACAACTTTGCCTCTAGAACCATTGCTGTCAATCAAACCTTTCATTAAATATTCATGAATATGTTAAAAACCTACTTTTGCGAACTAGTCCCTGGTTTTTCGCCCGATCGGAACCAGACCAGTCTAGGACAATTCTCTGGACTCTCTAGATCAATAATTATCGAAAAAAAGTTGAACTTTTGCATTTGGATGGCTTTAAAAGGGTCATTTATAAAATGGGCGTGGCAAAATACACTAAAAAGCCTATAAATCCTAAATGAAAACTCAGAACTTCACAAAAATTGGTGAGCATATGTGTCATAACATCATAAACAAGCATGCAAAATTTTATGGAGATCGGACAATAGTTGGCGCTATAACTGGTAAAAGGCTTTAAAACCATATATTTCCTATGGTAAACTGCCTGTATTGGCTGTAAATGGTCTTTTCCATGTCTGATCATATAATTTTCATATCATAATGTTAAAAACTAGTGCATAACCATTCTCTGGATTCACTAGAACAATAGTTGTCAGAAAAAGTTGAACTACTTCATTTGGATAGCTATAATAGGTTCACTTCAAAATGTGGCCTTTACCAAGTGTCCCCGAAAGCCTATATCTCTTTAATGAATGTTCAAACCTTCTTAAAAACAAGTCAGAACATGTGAAATATCACTCTGAACATGCATGAAAATTTTCAGACAGATCGGACAAAATTTGCCTCTATAACAGTTAAAAAGGTGAAAATGATATGAATTAATGGCATGTTAAGCCAATAAGTGGTATTTTACTGCCCCCCGCTGTTTAAAATAGTCATTTTCTCATATTGGTATTGGTATCAGCCATGGTAAATCATGATAAATGATGGTGTGTGTGTGTGTGTGTGTGTGTGTGTGTGTGTGTGTGTGTGTGTGTGTGTGTGTGTGTGTGTGTGTGTGTGTGTGTGTGTGTGGTACAAATATAACAAAGGTTTTATTTTCCAACATGAAAACAAACATAACAGAGTGCTAGTGCACAAACAATAACCGACAATGATAATGGATGAGAGGGGAACTTAAATACACAGATCAAGACAAGGACAACAGGTGACGGTTATGATGATGAGGAGCAGGTGATGATGAGGAGGGTGATGAGGAGCAGGTGCAGGTGATGACGACAGATAGTGAATGTGATGAAGACAGAAGGTGAATGTGATGAAGGTGAATGTGACACCAATATCACTAAAACATTTGTGTGTGTGTGTGTGTGTGTGTGTGTGTGTGTGTGTGTGTGTAGCATTATTGTGTGTAGCATATGTAGCAAGTATGCATTATTGAGTTAACATGGAAACACTGGTTTGCTTTAGTGCAGAAAACTGGTCAAAATCATGAGGTTTAAAGTGAAAGTGAGCCAATAAGTGGTCTTCTACTGCCCTCTGCTGGCCATTCTACTTATTAATTAAATTTTTCCACATGTGCTTGCATTTATACTTGAATACACACTAAAAATCACTTATATAGCAATAACTATTATAACACAATCATATTTTGTCAGTGTTAATCACTTTATTTGCACTGACACTTCAAATAATTGCTAGTAATGTGGTAAATCATGGTAAATCATGGTTAACTATGCTGTGTGTGTGTGTCTGTGTGTGTGTGTGTGTGTGTGTGTGTGTGTGTGTGTGTGTGTGTGTGTGTGTGTGTGTGTGTAAGCATGCATTGAGTTAACATGGATAAACTGGTTTGCTTTAGTGCAGAAAACTGGTTTAAAGTGAAAGTGAGCCAATAAGTGGTCTTCTACTGCCCTCTGCTGGCCATTCTACTTATTAATGAAATATTTCAACATGTGCTTGCATTCATACTTGAATACACACTAAAAAAATCACTTATATAGCAATAACTTTTATAACACAATCATATTTTGTCAGTGTTAATCACTTTATTTGCACTGACACTTCAAATAATTGCTAGTAATGTGATAAATCAGGCTAGAAACATGGTAAATCAAAGTAAATAATACTAGATTGTCGTTTATCTCCTGGTAAATAATACTAGAACGTGGTATATCATGGTAAATCATGGTTAACTAAACTGTGTGTGTGTGTGTGTGTGTGTGTGTGTGTGTGTGTGTGTGTGTGTGTGTGTGTGTGTAAGCATGCATTGAGTTAACATGGAAAAACTGGTTTGCTTTAGTGCAGAAAACTGGTTTAAAGTGAAAGTGAGCCAATAAGTGGTCTTCTAGTGCCCTCTGCTGGCCATTCTACTCAATAATGAAATATTTTAAGTCAAGTCAAGTCAAGTATATTTGTATAGCGCTTTTCACAATACAGATTGTATCAAAGCAGCTTCACAGTATTAAATTAAAATAATACAACAAGGTTTGTTTCTAGTGGAATTTATTGATAAAATCAAATTAGATATCCCCAGAATATCCCCAACTGAGCAAGCCAAAGGCAACAGTGGCAAGGAACCGAAAAACTCCATCAAGTGACCTAATAGTGTCCTAAAACTCCATCAGGTGACCCAATGGAGAAAAAAAAAACCTTGGGAGAACCCAGGCTCAGTCGGGGGCCAGTTCTCCTCTGGCGTTTATTAACTAGAGGCCGGATTGTAATTTGAACTGTAAGATTAAAAATATTATATGAATGCCTGGCTGAAGAGATGCGACTTTAATCTAGTTTTAAACTGGGAGAGCGAGTCTGAGCAACGAACAGTATCAGGAAGGCTATTCCAGAGTTTTGGAGCTTTTACATGTGCTTTTGCATTCATACTTGGACACACACTAAAAATCACGTATATAACTAACTATTATAACACAATAATATTTTGTCAGTGTTCATCACCTCATTTGCACTGACACTTCACATAATTGCTAGTAATGTGGTTAATCATGCTAGAAACATTGTAAATCATAGTAAATAATACTGAAATGAGGTGTATCAAGGTAAATCATGCTAGAATCCTAATAAATCATTCTGGAACATGGTATATGATAGTAAATCATGCTAGAATCATATTAAATAATTCTAGAATGTGGCAAATCGTTGTGGGAGGAGCCTATTTTACTCAAATGGCTATAACTCAAGAAGTAAATGAGATATCTTCACCAAACTCAGTACACATGTGTATGGGTTCAATTTGAGGTCACAGTAAACAATTTTATGGAGATCGGACCATAGGTGGCGCTATAACTGTTAAAAAGCTTTAAAACCATATATATCCCATGGCAAATTGCCTGTATTGGCTGTAAATGGTCTTTTCCATCTATTATGTCAGTGGTTACATGCTTGCTAAATAAATCTTAATAACTTTTGATGCTTTTGTGCTTAAATGCCTTAAAGGCCTTAACTGCTTGAACCCCGATAAATGCTGCTTGCAGCTTTAATTATTATTATTATTCTTCTGCCGTAAAACGCATCGTGCAGCCCAAACCGTAAGTGCTGGAAACTTGAAACTTTGCCAGATGGTAGTACAAAAATCGAGGAAAGGTTCAGAGATTATGACCCCGATTGGCCCATAGGTGGCGCTATAGCAACCAAAAGCGCGAAACTGCTCATAACTCCTAGACCGTATGTCGTAGACTCAAATGTATTATATCATTGGAAAGCTGGACACCTGACGAACAAAACGTATATCTCCGATTTCATTTCCGGTATGCAAATTTTTCCGCCATTTTGAATTTTGCTAAAAACCTACTTTTGCTAATTACTCCTAGGTTTTTTGACCGATCGGAACCAAACCAGTGCAGAAATGTTCTCTGGAGTCTGATTATCAATAATCATCGAAAAAACGTTGAAATTTCGATTCACGGTTGCTAGGGGACGCAAAATTAACGTTGTGGGAGGAGCCTATTTTACTAAAACGGCTATAACTCCAGAAGTAAATGAGGTATCTTCACCAAACTCAGTACACATGTGTAAGAGGTCAATCTGAGGTCACAGTAAACGAATCGCGACAATTGGCCACATGGTGGCGCTATAACATGAAAAAAACATAAAACAGGCTATAACCACCTGACCGTTAGACTGATTGACTTGAAAATTGGTATGCAGTGTCTTGGTCCAAGGTGCCATGTATGTCTATGAGGACATTGGTGTATCTCAATAAACATGGCCGCCATTTGCCAATGAATTTGAGCACCTATTAGACAAGGTTAACGGAGACCGATCGGAACGAAACTCGCTGGGCATGTTCGACTCATGGCCCTAGAGGTCTGTAAGAATTTTGAAAGAAATCGGCCACTAGTTGGCGCTAACGAGTTTTATGGCTCTGTAATCACGTGGTGTTACACTTATCGTCACAAAATGCATATAATTTAATAGATCTGCTCATGCTGAACAAGTTTGCCTCAAGAACCATTGCTGTCAATCAAACCGTTCATTAAATATTCGTAATTATGTTAAAAACCTACTTTTGCGAACTAGTCCTAGGTTTTTCGCCAGATCAGAATCAAACCAATCTAGGACAATTCTATGGACTCTCTAGATAAATAATTATCAAAAAAAAGTTGAACTTTTGCATTTTTCGCATGGCTATAATAGGGTCATATAGAAATTGGGCGTGGCAAAATGCACTCAAAAGCCTATAAATCCTAAACGAAAACTCAGAACTTCGCAAAAATCAATGAGCATATGTATCATAACATGTTAAAGAAGCATGGGAAATTTTATGGACATCGGACCAAAGGTGGCGCTATAACAGTTAAAATGCTTTAAAACCATATGTTTCCTATGGTAAATTGCCTGTATTGGCTTTGAATGGTCTTTTCCATCTATAATCATAACATTTTCATATAATAATGTTCAAAACCAGTGCAGTAAAATTCTCTGGACTCTCTATATCAATAATTATCAGAAAAAGTTGAACTTCTTCATTTGGATGGTTATAATAGGGTCACATCAAAATGTACCCATGACCAATGTCCCCGAAAGCCTTCAGATCTTCTTAAAAACAAGTCAGAACTTGATATGACTCTTAATAAGCATGAAAAATTTCAGACAGATCGGACAAAATTTGCCTCTATAACAGTTAAAAAGGTGAAAATGATATAACATGGCATATTAAGCCAATAAGTGGTATTTTACTGCCCCCTGCTGTCATTTCATCATACTACTCCCTAATATTGTTATAAAATTCATATTTAGACTTTATAAAATTATTATTTTAACATGTACAATCACATTTTGTCAAAACTCATCTATTGAGTATTACTATTGACAATTGTGTTACACTGAGATATGGAAATGGACGAAAGTAAATGAATGAAATGAAACGAAAGTATAACGGCATTTAAGCCACGCCCCCGAATACAAATTCATTCATAACTCGAAAACGGAAAGTCGCTGCGCGCTCAAATTTTGATGGTGAGGACCTCTCCGGGCTCTTGATCGAAACGTGTCGTCGCGGGCCTCGGGAGCGCGCCCCCCGCGCATCGCCAGCCCGCGGGACCCCCGATTTTGAACGGCCATTACTCCAGACCCAGACCACCCCGAACATTGTGTGAGAGCTCGTTGGAAAGGGCCCGTCCTTGGCTAGCTTCGATTCAAATGTGGTGTTATTTGCCCTGGGCATTCCAGAGATAATAGCCCGAATAGATATGCCTTATTACAGTCATAACTCCCAGCCCCAATCGCCCAAAAACACATTGATGGTCAACAGGGCTCCTCAAGCACTATCTATGCTCTGAGTTTCAGAATTTTTCGCCTTTTGGTTCCTGAGATATAAGTAAAAAAACAAATTCCCATTCATTCATTCAAACACTTCAACTGTAAAATGTAAGCTATAATACCACTGTTGTCCACTAGAGGGAGCAGCAGGATTACGCATGATCTTTTAATTCGCTTTCAGTATTGGGAAATAAACAAATGCTTTAAGAAGCAATCTTTTTTATTATGATGTTTTTTTTTTTATTATATTTGTATATATTTTATTTTTTTATTATGATTATGAACGGTTTGATTGACATTAGTGATTCTTGAGGCAAAGTTGTTCAAGATGAAGTGATGAAGATATTTTCACAATATCACATCCTAAAAACATTGAAAACATATTTGTCTTTGTGTGTGTGTGTGTGTGTGTGTGTGTGTGTGTGTGGATGTGTTTGTGTTTGTGTGTCTGTGTGTGTAAGCATGCTTAATGGAAAGAACATGGAGAAACTGCTTTGTTTTACTGGTGGATAAAAAAGTCTTTCAAATGAAAGTGAGTCAATTAGTGGTCTTCTACTGCCCTCTGCAGGACATTCTACTTAATAAAATATTTTCATCTGTGCTTTTGCATTAGTTTTTGGACTATATAAAATTACTTGCATGAAAATCACCTATTATAACACAGTCATGTTTTGTCAAAGTTTATCACTTCATTTTTACTGAGCTCTCAGTTTGAACAATTCTGCCTCTCAGTGATTAATTTGAAATCTGAAAATGGTGTTATACAGAGGAGATTTGCAATTATCATTTTGTTACCTATCTTTTATTTTAAATATCTACATCTACAACAAAATGTGTGTGCATGTGTGTGTTCAAGCATGGTTAGTGTATTAAGTATTATTGTTTAAGTATTATTGTTTTCATTTACATTTTAACCACCAGAAGAAGAACACTCATTGGTTCATTCTGCTCACTAAAATATTATTTTTCATTTTTTTTTCCATTTGAAATATTGTTTAAACTTAATAAAATCATTAAAATAACATTTCAAATCATATTTTGTCTGTTTATAAATCCCACAGACTCACATTGGCTGCAATACTAATGTTTTTGTAAAAAACAGACCTGATAGTCTAATCTGTGTGTATTGTGCATATATTATTGATATTATTACTATTGCAAATCATGTTATTGTAACTCATATCTTAATAGAATATTATTTGTAATTTTAATTCTTTATTTCTTAATTGTTTTTTTATGATTACTACAGATATTATCACCAAAGATATCAACTACACCTTCACTTTTAGTATTGACACGCTGCACACACAGCACAATCACACACTCACTAATGCATTCAAATAAATGTAATCTTACTGTGCTACTTTATTTGTACATGATTAGAATGAACAGAAATCTAAGACTATTTTTCTTCTTTTGTTAAAGCCATTTCAGACTCCAAGTAAGCATTATATTACTAATCATCTATTTTAAAGGTGCCATACAATTGAAAACTGTATTTATCTTGGCATAGTTGAATGATAAGAGTTCTGGACATGGAACTGACATACCGTGAGCCTCAAACACCATTGTTTCCTCCTTCATGTGTAAATCTCCTGTTTGCAAAAGACCGCTGAAAAATGAGTGAATCCCACCATAACACCGACTGTGACGTTGGAGTCAGGATCATTAATATTTATACCCCCCAAATTTGCATTTTCCATCCATGTTCTAGGCCAGGCAGTGTTAATGTGGACCTGCACAGCCGAATCATCAGAAGATCTGCAGGTATTGTGAAGAAGCAAGCAAGGACAATAGTGAAAATGGCAGATCATGGATATAAATGTTATGTCTGAGGCTGTGCTGCAGATTTGAGAACTTTTCATTCCCTTCCCACAAAAGAGAACTGTCAACAGGCATGGTTGATGTTTACAACAGGATACCTCACCATTTTAATTCAAAGCTGTTTGCTCTTAACGGAGGCCGATCAGAACGAAACTCGGTGGGCATGTTCGACTCACGGCCCTAGAGGTCTGTAAGAATTTTGAAAGAAATCGACCACTAGTTGGCGCTAACGAGTTTTACGGCTATGTAATCACGTGATGCATATCATTTGATAGATCTCCTCATACTGAACAACTTTGCCTCAAGAACTACTACTGTCAATCAATTTGTTCATTAAATACTTGCGATTATGTTAAAAACCTACTTTTGCAAACTAGTCCTAGGTTTTTTGCCCGATCGGAAATATACCAGTGCAGTACAATTCTCTGGAAGCTCTAGATTATTAATTATATAAAAAACTTTAACTTTACCCATTGGGTAGCCATAACAGGATCATTTAGAAAATGGGTATGGCAAAAAACACTCAAAAGCCTGTAAATCCTAAACAAAAACTCAGACAACTCACTAAACTGCCTTATGTGCTTAAAGACCCTAAATGCTTGAACCCCGCTAAATGCTGCTTGCAGCTTTAATTATTATTATTATTATTATTATTAATAGTGAGTGCGCGTGCGCGGCCGGGGCTCTCTCTCTCTGCTCGTTCTTATATGCCCTGTCAAGCGCGCCCTTGTTAAACTGACATGCAAATGATAAACTTTCACTCTATGATGGTTAAACTGTGCAATTAATCCGATAATGATAGGAACCACCCGTTTAAGCATACGTTGTAATAGACAGCACACAGCACAGGTATAGTAATAAAGAAGTCTCTTGCCACGGCTTTCACAATATCACTGTGTACTGTTACAATAGATCTGCGCGCGCGCACTCACTATCAATAAACAACTGTTGTCATTGTCAACAAGCGTCAACAAGCTTCCCCGTACTTTTTGACAAGCGTCCTTGACAGGGCGGCCAGAGCTTCTTTGCAGCTCAATTCGGCGGCATTGTGAACGTACAGTTACTGTTTCCTAACCTAGTTTTTTCTGATGCGTTGCATTAAAATATATATATATTTTTACTTGGCTTGGTTGAATTCCAATGTAGAATAACAGACCGCTGCGAAGTATAACACACCGTTGCCATGAAAAACAGAGCGTTGCTATGGACGCGGAACAGACTATTTTCTTTAGCGGAAGTAATACAATCGTTTTTAAATCAATAAACTCCTTTTTAAATCAATATTTTGTGTCAAATTATTTATGTATTTTGTAGGTAGCCATGTAATAAGTGGAATAATGTATAGCGAGGCGGTTGTTATAGTGAATAACAACCCCGACGACAGGCTGATTCAAGTTCAGCCTGTCGGGGTTGTTATTCGCTATAACAACCGCCTCGCTATACATTATCCCTTACATAAAGTACAGTCCTCGCTCCAGCCCTGCTCACTCGCTCTGTTTGGTTTCATTACAGTGCTCCTTAGCACTGGGAGCTCCCTCTGCTGTCCATAAGGTGCCTCTGCGCACCAGCCATTTCAAACCCAGCCTCCAGTATTTGGGCCACGCCTCCTTATTTGCATACACTCCTCAATCCTCAATCCTCAAATGCCCAATCCTAAATCCACAAATTCCCAATCCTAAATCCTAAATGATTAAATGCCCAATCCTAAATACCAAATTCCCAATCCTAAATCCCTAAATGCCCAATCCTAAATCCTAAATGACCAAATGCCCAATCCTACATACAAAATGCCCTATTCTAAATACCAAATGCCCAATCCTAAATACCAAATGCCCAATCCTAAATACCAAATTCATTTTCTACTTAGACTTTCAGTTTTCGACTTAGACTTTTAGTTTCAAATTTAGACTTTTAGTTTTCGTTTAAGACTTTTAGTTTTAGACTTTTAGTTTTAAATCTGACTCAATAATCCCTCCATAGGAAATTGGTTAATGAAAAAAATATTAAAATCAAGATACAATTAATACAAAACGAAATTCGTTTTAAAGAAAGGCTTTGTGCTTTTTGTTTTGAGGTCTCTGTGAAAGTTTGAAAGTCTTTTACTGCCGCTTTCAGAGCCATCACGTCCATAATGGAGAACTGTCAAGTAATATTGTTTTTTCCTCATAAATGCAAATACGAAAAATAAAAGACAAAAGATTTTTTTAAAAAGACAAACCATACATTTTTGAAAAAAATAAATAAATTATGGATTTATAGCGCTTTGGGGAAAAATGGATGGATTTATACCGTTTTGAAAATATTTTTTTTTACTTTGAATTGATCATCAACAATATTGTTGTTTGATTTAATAATCACTGTTGCAAGAAGTGCCTAGTTAAGTTTTTTTTTTTTTTTTTTTAAGTGGAAAAAGTAGGGGCTGCCACAGATTCTGTTTAGTTAGCTCCTTTATTGTTTTTTTCTATAGCCTACAATAATATAGGTCAAATGCAGCAAGTCAAAAGACCAACTGGACCTTCTTTGCCAGTTTGCACACATTTCTTTGAAGGATGGCAAAAATATCGCCTGAATATCGATATCTAGATATTGGGGGGGGGAAAAAATCGAGATATTCATTTTTGTCAATATCTCCCACCCCTACATGCAGAACACCATATCTGTTATGAATCTTACACGAAATTCATCTTCATCACAATGTAACTGATGGTAATGGAAAAACGTGTATCAATGCAACCTGTTTTTAGCTTATATAACTAGCTCGTTAGCGAATCAAAAAATATATATTTTAAATTTAAACTTTACCAATATCAATATGCTAGCTTGATAGTGAGTACTAAAATACATCTTATTTGTTTATATTCATAAGCAATTAGCATTAGATTTTTTTTTTATTACATGTGATTCTGACATGATGTCACTACATGCACTGTGCTCCTTCCTCTCCGCTCGTCTTATAATGCGTGTTCAGCTCAGCGGACGGTCGGAGTCGTGCATTCATGTCGTTAGTGTAAATGGCACTCTTCATTAACATGTTGCTAATGGCTTGCCCTCTTAATTCTGAGTGTTTGTAATGCTAAGGACAATGCATGGAGTGATTTCCAATCAGCAAATACAAGAGCCAGGTGTCCTCTGAGAGTGTTAGTGCTGACTGCACCTCAACAGATATTTAACAAAAGAAATACTGGCAGGAGAAAATCATCAAGCATGAGGCACTGACCCAACTTTTCACTTGTCATTTTAATGCAATACGTATAACATATTTGATATTTACAAACTCCCACAATGGGCTTGTTATAACTGCTAAGTTATTAAGTGCCTAGACATTTGTTATGTAAAAGACCTGCAAATCACCTTTTTTAAAATAAACTAGAGGTGCATACGTCTTACACTTGGCAAAATAAAGACAGCATTAATCAAGCATAAAAGAGGAGAAATCAAATTGCTGTGGCTGAATGTGTTTAGAGAGATACTGGAAAACCCGGATGTTCAAATACAGCTGGGCACAACTGTCTCTCTTACTTTAAAAATGATATCTGGCTAAAGAAGAAAAACAAGATAACCATCAATTTACATATTCTGGAGATAGAAGTAGTTCTGAACAGAATTCTGTTGTGATTTAATCCCTCAACCTTTCCCCTTGGTGTTCCAGCTGGGCTTTTAATCTCTGCCTGTGCTTCCTTTTGTAAACCTTTCGCAGGCACAGGAGAAGCAGGGACTATAATTCAGTAAGTCCCTCGCAAGCACTTTCTAAAATGTCATCCGCCCCCCAGCCAAACGTTTCAATCCTCCATCTCCTCTCGCCTTGGTTCTGGTGTTTTGGTGCCCCCTTCCAGAGCTACTCCATTCCCTGAAGGGCAAAACAGCATCTGGTGCAAGGGCAAAGGTACACAGGACAGCACAGCCCCTGCCGACCCCTCGCCTGTCTGATCAGGGGCCAAAAGAGACCCCTGGAGTGTGGCTGTACCCTTGAGTCTGTGGCTGAAAGCCCCTGTGCTGGAGCTTTGGGTAGATTAGCAGCACTGTTCCCCAATGCAGGGCCTTTGTGCAGCAGCGCCCAGGCGAGGCCAAGCTGTCCGCGGCCACAGGGATGCAGTAATTCCGCCGCAGGTCAGCGGCTCTGCATTTTTAAGCAGCCCCTAAAAAGGTCACTTCCGCTGAGGCGAAGCGAGAAGACTATCTCTATGGAAGCCCGGTGACTTGCGTTCCCCACCAAAGTCGCTCACAGATTGAATCAAAGGCTACGATGATAAACAGGGATGGCTAAAGGCTTTATCTTGTATTTGCGGTCCGCTTCTTCTAAGAGGGAGTTGAGTCTTTGAAGCTGATGGTTGTGTTTTTGCAAGGATGTTTTGACTGCTTGATGTCCTCATGAAGGGCTGTGGTTTGTTGGGGGAGGGTTGATTTAGTATGTTTTTATAAGAGTTTTAGTGATTGAACAAATACTGTAAAGCATGAAAGGGCTGATTGCAGAACATATTTATATTTAATAAATGCTTGGACCATTTCCAGACCTTGTGGATGCTGAAGTTCTGCATGCAATGAATGTTGACTGAAAGTTTACTTGGCTTTGTAATTTTTATACTCTTTCCAAGAGAGCTTACCCTAGCCAAATGTCAAGGTGCTCTAGACTAATCTTAAAGCTAGGGTGTGCAGTTTTGTAGAGGCTAGCAATAGCAAGCTAGTTTTGAAAGCAAAAGCTCACACCCTCTCAAATCACATGAGCGTGCACAGCCAGAGCAGAGTCTGCAAAGTGTCACAAGAGGTGATGTTAAATTATCTCTTTGTCTCATTTTAATATATATTTAATATTTATACCACTTCTATTATTGATTGCGATCAGGATGTGAAAAGAGTTTCAACCAGTATAACAAAAAAGTGCTAATGAAAAACATTAAGTAGAATTAAGCAAGAGTGTTGTTTTTCTAAATAGCACTGTCTTGCTGATATTCAGACCATATATCATATCTTTTTTTGTTAATGAAAAAATAACAAAATGTTATTAATTAGAGAGTTCAAAAAATCTATCAAACCATGTCTTCACTATAATAATGATTCAATTTTAGAGCTGTGGTGACTAATTTCATGGGAAAAAGCATACATTTGTCATTGGTAGGTTAGTGTCACATCATATTCATACACAAAGAAAAGCATCTCTGGCTGTGGTTAGCGTGAAGGTGAAAGTTTGAAAGTTTGAGATAATGAGAAAAAAATAACAAGGGATCATTCAAAACAGCAAACCTCCAGTGAATCCCCTGTTGTGAAAACAAACAAACAAACAAAACAAAAATAAAACATTATTTATTTTTTCCATCCACTCAGATAATGTGTACAGTGTGCACCATGTATACACTGCTGCCTCAAACTACATTCATTCGTACAGAGGAGCAGCAGAGCCGAAGCACAACCAAAACACTGTTCTTCCGCGAAACACATGCAGTTTTACTACCAGAGGGACAAAAGTTACATAGTGTAGCTTATAGCTTTTGTTTTTTAGACATAAAATTGTTAGTTGCTTCATTTTGCTCCTAAACTAAACTATCCTCATCACTAATCCACAGACTGACAGTCTGTCTGGAATGTGCACAAATGCAGACAAATTAATACAAACAGGGAAAAAAGTTCCAGTTTTGTTGGACTGTATCAACGCTTTCTGATCACCACTTGGCCAATTAAATTCGATGTAATACATCTAATACAACTATTGTGTCTGAAGTACATCTGAAGTATGGTAGTAATTAATATCAAATGTTTAGTCAAGTCAAGTCACTTTGATTTATATAGCACTTTTTACAAAACAGATTGTTTCAAAGCAGCTTTACAATGATAATAAGAAATTAATGCAAAAAATACTAGTCATTGTTTAGCTTAAAGGGGTGGTTGATTATGATTTCACTTTCTTAACTTTAGTTAGTGTGTAATATTGCTGTTTGGGCATAAACAACATCTGCAAAGTAACAACGCTCAAAGTTCAAAGCAAAGGGAGATATTTTCTTTTAAAGAAATTGCTTTTTAAGGACTACAACAAACGGCTGGTAGGGACTACACCACATTCCTCCCGGGTTAGTGACATCACCAACCCTAGAATTTACATAAACCCCGCCCCCTGAACACGATTTATAGATTATCATGACAGAATATGCTAATCAATGACTAGAAGATAACGTCCCGGGTTACGTATGTAACCCTAGTTCCCCGAAGGGACGAACGCTGCGTGAAATTGCAGTGGGAACGCCTCCAGCGTAGTGCGTCTGAAGCATGAATGAAATCAGTCAATGGCGAGACGGAACGTAGTAGGCGGGTGACGTCACCTACCAGGAAACTATAAAGCACCCCTGAAAACACAAGCGAAACAGCTTAAGATGTTACTGAAGCAAGCGATCCACGGGGATGCCGGGAGCATGGCAGGACACGCAGCGTCCGTCCCTTCGGGGAACTAGGGTTACATACGTAACCTGGGACGTTCCCCTTCAGGGACTACCGCTGTGTGAAATCGCAGTGGGAACGCAATACCCACGTCCCCATGCGAGCAAGTCCCCGTCGTGTGAAATCAAGGCGCACAGGCTGACGAAAGAACTTGCGCCCCAGGAGTGGAGCTAAAATCGAGACTATAGAACCTGACGAAAGTGTGCGGTGAGGACCAGCCTGCCACATCACAAACGTCCTGAAGAGAAGCTCCTGAAAGGAGAGCTCTAGAAGCAGCCATACTCCGGGTGGAGTGAGCCCGTACAGCCAAAGGTGAAGGCTGACAGGCCGACTCGTAAGCAAGTGAGATGGCCTCGACCACCCACTTACTCATCCTTTGCTTAGATGCCGGGCACCCCTTGTTGGGCGGCCCAAAACAAACGAACAGCTGTTCAGACTTCGCTTTGCTGATCGATTGCTCCTGTCTGATCGATTGCTCCTGTCTGCCTCGCTGCCTGCTGTGAGTGTGTTTGCTTCGGTGCTGTAAGCTCCGTCTTAACCTCATATTTCCTTGTTTTGAACCATCATTTACTACAATTTCTAGTTGTTTATACTACTACTAAATACAGCTTACCCAACATCTCAGATTACCCTGACATCGCTAGCTTCCATTACTACTAGCACAACACGCTAGTAATTCGCTAGCCTGTTAACGCGCCGCCCGTGCGCTCAGCTATTTTTTTTTTTTTTTTTTGCTCACGCCTTTGAGTTCATAAAAGCTCAGGTGAGTAAGAATCACTCAACAAACACGGTGAGTAATGTCTTGTCCTGTTATTGTCACCTGCACTTCATGTCACATGTTTAGCATTGCCTTCTCTGTTTGGGATTTATATGTGATAAATGCAAGGAGACAGTTAGGTTGACAGAGAAGATTTCAGAACTAGAAACACGCATCCAAACTTTAATTGAGGATAGTAAGAGTGCTAGAGCTTCAGATACTATTTTGGATGCGCCTAGCATAGTGAACTCTTTACATGATGCGGTTCCAGCTGAATTAGTGCCTGCGCAGCCGGGCAAATGGGTGACAGTGAGGGATCGCTCTAGTCGCGGATCAAAAAACCATTCTTCCATTCCGATTACCATAACAAATCGATTTGCCCCGCTCAGTGAAACACCCACTGAGAATGATTGTGCCCTAGTTATTGGCGATTCTATTACACGGAACGTGAAAATAGAGACACCAACCACCATAGTCACATGTTTGCCGGGAGCCAGAGCGCCTGACATCAAAGCAAATTTAAAAGTGCTGGCTAATGCTAATCGTAAATTCTCTAAGATCATTATTCACGTCGGCACTAATGATGTTCGACTCCGCCAGTCGGAGATCACCAAAATTAATATTAAAGAGGTGTGTGAACTCGCAAGTACGATGTCAAGCACTGTAATTTTCTCTGGCCCCCTTCCTGTTCGCAGGAGTGATAAGATAGTTAGTAGATTGTGTTCGCTTAACGGTTGGCTGTCTAAGTGGTGTCCGCAACATAATATAGAATTTATAGACAATTGGAAAAGTTTTTGGGGCAAACCTGACCTGTTGAAAAGAGATGGTATTCATCCCTCCTGGGATGGTGCTGCTCTTCTCTCTAGTAATATGGCTCATAGTCTTAGAGCTCAAACATGACAATCTGGGACTCAGGTCAGGAAGCAGACAGACTGGCTAAACCGACCGTCTGCTAGCGGCCTCACGTCACCAAGGTCAGATAAATCCCATCACATACAGCCTATTTCACCTAGCTATCATCGTATAGAGACTGTGTCTGTTCCCCGAATTTGGAAATCCAAAAAAACGTTTAAACCCATCTAAGGTTAAAAATTTAATTGATGTTCAACAAATAAAAAACAGCTATAATACAGATGAAGTGCCAACTAGTCTCTCCCTATGGAGGATCCCTTTGCCACTCTACAGATAAAGCGTTGTCGGGAAACTTGATTCGCGTATCTACCCTGAATTGATAAAATAAAATAAAATTCTGTATCAAAATTATGAGGAAACACCAGTACTTTGTTTAGGCTTGGTTTGTAGGGAATTACAAACCTGCGTACATATATTCAAACGCACATAACTATAGAACCAATTCTTAATGCGCATGTGAACGCCATCAGCGTTTCTCACAGGTTCGCGTTTAAAGTCTATGTAGAGAGAATTGTGTCGTCTTAGCGGCCCCTAATTTAATAACAAATGATTGTTGCGACGGAAGCGAATCAATCATAACTAACCTTAGCTGGAAAATAACTTTACTAAAGAACCGCTATAAAGCCAAAACAATCTCTGTTACCATAAATTATACGTTTATCTCTGTAAAGCTGCTTTGAAACAATCTACATTGTTAAAAGCGCTATATAAATGAAGATGAGCAAATGCTAAAGCTTGGGTTGCTGAATATTCGATCGCTTACTTCAAAAGCACTCATTGTTAATGATATGATTTCAGATAATAACCTAGATGTGCTGTGTTTGACAGAAACCTGGCTAAAACCAAACGATTACATTACTTTAAATGAGTCCACCCCGCAAGATTACTGTTATAAACATGAGCCTCGTCTGAACTGCAAAGGGGGAGGAGTTGCTGTAATCTATAGTAATATTTTCAAAACCACTAAGAAATCAAGTTTTAAATATAATTCTTTTGAAGTGTTAGTACTTAATGTAAAAATATATAGTATAAATGATAAATCACGTTTGAGATTTGTGCTGGCTACTGTATACAGGCCACCAGGGCACCGTAAAGATTTTATCAAAGAATTTGCGGACTTTCTATCAGAATTAATATTGACTGCAGATAAAGTACTAATTGTTGGTGATTTTAATATACACATAGATAATGAAAAAGATGCATTGGGATTGGCATTTAAAGACATTGTAAACTCAATTGGAGTTAGACAACACGTGTCAGGACCTACTCATCGTCGTAATCATACTCTAGATCTAATATTATCACACGGAATAGATGTTGATGCCGTTGAAATTCTGCAGCAGAGCGATGACATCTCAGATCATTATCTAGTCTCGTGTAAACTTCATTTAGCCAAGGCTGCAAAGCTGACTCCGTGTTTCAAATATGTTAGACCTATCACTTCTGCCACTAAAGATTGCTTTATCAATAATCTTCCTGATCAGTTTCATCATCTCAGCATCCCAGATAGCTTAGAAGAACTCGATATTGCAACAGAAACTTTTAACTCTCTCTTTTCCAGCACTTTAGACACAGTTGCTCCGTTGCGCTTAAAGAAGATTAAAGAAAATAGTCCAACGCCGTGGTACAACGAGCACACTTGGGCCCTTAAGAGAGCAGCCAGAAAAATGGAGCGCAACTGGAAGAAAACAAAACTAGAGGTATTTCGCATATCATGGAAAGAGAGCTCGATTGCTTACAGAGAGGCCTTAAAAGCTGCTAGATCTGCTTATTTTTCAAACCTATTAGAAGAAAATAAACATAATCCTAGGTATTTATTTGAAACGGTGGCTAAACTAACGAAAAAGACAGCTTCAAGCACCGAAGTTTCCAAGAAACACAGCAGTAATGACTTTATGAACTTCTTCACTTATAAGATTGATAATATCAGGGAGAAAATTATAACTATGCAACCGTCTACTACAGTATCGCATCAGGCAGTGCATTGTAGTCTCCCGGAGGAAAAATTTGATTCGTTCGTTGCTATAGAAGAGGAAGAATTTACTAAACTCGTTAAATCATCTAAATCTACAACATGTATGTTAGACCCTATACCGACTAAGCTACTGAAAGAAATACTTCCAGAGGTCATAGATCCTCTTCTTAATATCATTAATTCATCTTTGTCTCAGGATACGTACCAAAAACCTTTAAGCTGGCTATGATTAAACCGCTTGTTAAAAAAACGCAACTTGATCCTACAGAATTAGTCAATTACAGGCCGATCTCGAATCTACCTTTTCTGTCAAAGATATTAGAAAAAGCAGTATCTTCACAACTGTGTTCCTTTCTTGAAAGAAATGATATCTGCGAGGATTTTCAGTCAGGATTTAGACCGTACCATAGTACTGAGACTGCTCTCGTTAGAGTCACAAATGATTTGCTCTTATCATCCGATCGTGGTTGTGTCTCTCTATTAGTGTTACTCGATCTTAGTGCTGCATTTGATACTATCGACCACAACATTCTTTTAAATAGACTCGAAAATTATGTTGGCATTAGTGGAATTGCACTAGCATGGTTTAAATCATACTTATCTGACCGTTATCAGTTTGTAGCAGTATATGAAGAGATGTCTCATCGATCACAAGTTCAGTATGGCGTACCACAAGGCTCAGTACTAGGACCGCTGCTGTTCACTCTGTACATGCTACCCTTAGGAGATATCATTAGGAAACATGGCATTAGCTTTCACTGTTATGCCGACGATACTCAGCTCTATATTTCTTCAAAACCTAACGAAACTTACCAATTCACAAAATTAACGGAATGCATAGCGGATATAAAAAATTGGATGACTCGTAATTTCCTACTTCTAAATTCTGAAAAAACAGAGTTTCTAATTATTGGACAAAAAACTTCCTCACGTAATAATCTAGAATACTGTCTAACACTTGATGGCTACTCTGTTAAGTCTTCGTCGTCGGTTAGGAACCTGGGTGTGCTCTTTGATACCAATCTTTCATTTGAAAGTCACGTGTCGATTGTGGCACGATGGTCAGGCGGAGAGCAATATGAGAACTAAGATAAGCAAAAGCTCACATGAAGATACTCAAAGTCTTAACAGTAGCCAACTACGCCACCTAGGGACTTTCACCCCAGGATATACTAGTACTCAGAAAATCTAAACCCCAGGTTCGTTCTTTCCAGAGAGGACTGAGACAGCTCTGCAAATTAAAGCAATTTTTGTTTTATTGCACATGACAGTCACTAATAAGTACCTTCAATACATTTACCTCTTACATTACTGACACATTCCAGAAAAAGGTTCTTGCACATGACAGTCACTAATAAGTACCTTCAATACATTTACCTCTTACATTACCGACACATACCAAAAAAAGGTACTTAAAATAAAGAAAAGAAAAGATTTAAAGACTACGGGCAGCACTTGGGTCATCAAAAGACACTAACAGGGAAAAAGAATCCTGCCCCACCTCAAACAGTAATCGCTCACTACAACCAACCACTCACACTGGTGTTGCACACTAGAAAGGGAATGAAAAACTCACACTCAAGTGTTAAACACAATACCCCCAAAAAGAGAGGTGGGCAAAGTACCCTCTTTACTATTGGCCACAGGAGACCCGAGCGCTTACATGAATTACAAATTATATAAACAAAGAAAGAAAATCAAATCATACAGATTATAACAATTACTAATAAAAGAAAATACCACAAAACAAAGACATTAATGAAAATAAAACATTCAACATAGAAACAAAACAGTCAAAATAGAAACAAAACAGCAGCGTAATCCGGGGCCGTGCGTCTTGCCATTAACGATAAGCTTACACCGCTCAGAGCTGGAAGCAAGCCTGTTATGCACGTTCCTTCCGACTGCGTTTTCAATGATTCTAACACGACTGTACAGGTTCTCGCTGCACTCAAATTGTGTAGTGACTGATCACGCAATGAGCAGACTAAATGCCCCGAACCACACGACTCCACTAGGAACAGGCAACCAGGATGCAAAAAGTAACATCCCCAGCCATTTGAATGCTGCATTTTTATTTAGAGTGCAATCATGGTAATTAGTCACCAGACGGTTACCTGACACCACTAAATTTACTGGGCAGATAATTCAGTTCTCCACCAGGGGGAGAAACAAAGGGAAATTCCCAATCTGCTACACTAGTATCTGTAAAACTGCATTTTTCCATCTTAAAAATATACTGTATCTAAATTACGTCATATGCTCTCATTGACAAATGCGGAACAATTAGTTCATGCGTTCATGACCTCAAGGCTAGATTATTGTAATGCTCTACTGGGTGGTTGCCCTGCACGCTTAATAAACAAACTACAGCTAGTTCAAAACGCAGCAGCTCGAGTTCTTACCAGAACCAGGAAGTATGACCATATTAGCCTGGTTCTGTCAAAACTGCACTGGTTCCCTATTAAACATCAGACATGCAGTCAATTAATACCCAATAGTTAATCAGGAGACAATTAACAGGTGCAGAGGGAGGGGCTTCAGCCCAGACCCAGAGAACAAATAGAAACACAATTCTTTTAATAGAAAAGTTAACAATATTTATCTCTAAAAAAGAATAAAAGCATTTACAGAAAACATGAATAGTTTATCTCTTCATTCATCCCTTTCGGGAAAAGGCTATTGAGTTCAAAAATCCAAAAAGATTCTCTCTGTAGCAGTTTATTATCTACATCACCACCTCTCCTTTTAGGCAAAACTCTTTCAATGCCCAGAAATTTCAGGTCAGAAATTGCATGCTTAGCTAGTTGAAAATGTTTAGAAACAGACGAAGTTGCATCACATCTCCTGATTGCACTCAAATGTTCCAAAATTCTCGTTTGTAAAGCCCTGATAGTTTTGCCTACATACAACAATGGGCAAGGGCAGATCAAAATGTACAAGACGTGGGTAGATTTACATGTAATCAATTTCTTGATTTTATATATCTTATGTGTGTGCGGATGTGTGAAAGACTGGAGTTTAAGGTAATGTGAACAGGAAGTGCAACTTTTGCATGGAAAATTACCCTGGGCATTAGAAAGAGTCTTCTTCTCTTTCTAATGCCCAGGGTAATTTTCCATGCAAAAGTTTCTATTTGTTCTCTAGGTCTGGGCTGAAGCCCCTCCCTCTGCACCTGTAAGCCCACCGGCATCTATAGTTGCCGCAGTGCATAGTTGTAATTTTCCTTTTGTAAGTATTTTTCTAGATGTTGTCCATGTTTTATTTCTCAATGGCATGCAAGCAAACAACCAAATAAAGGATTTCAAGAAAAAAAAAAAAGGTATTCACTTCCTCCCTGTCACATGAGGCTGTCAACTTCCTACCCCTACTTCCAGGAAGCATGGCGAAGGCAAACCCTCCCAAAGAAAGGTCATTTTCATGTTACTAATAAGCATTTTTTGTTGACATATATATATCTACATAATCATGAAGGTCTCTAGAATCATCCAAACAAAACAAATCTTACAAGAGATCTATAGTTTTTTGTATACTTAGTCAAAAGTCCAAGCGGCAACTATAGTTGCCGGTGGGCAAATGCCTTGTAAGTACGTATATCATGGGAAAATGGGGTATACTGTGTTAATAGGTTAATAAATCAAGGTTATTGGTCTTGTTTAGTGCATAAACATAACTTAACACTTTAAATGACATCTCTACTGTTCATAAATTGTCTGTATGTACTGTTATTTTTGTTATTTGACTTTCTTTTTTTTTTTGTTCTATAGATATTTTTTTTCTTCATTCTATTTATTTGTATTTATTTATTTTCATTTAACTTTTTGATACATAATGCCCTGTTATGGCTGCACTTTGTTCTGCACTATGTTCCACAACTTTAACCCTTGTGCGCTGTTCATTTGCGGTTTACAGTCAGGCTGTTTGGGGTCTGAGAGACCCCAGGCAACAAAATGTCATTTTGTAACAATATATATATTTTAAACAAATGTAATTTTACTCAGTTTATTAATGTTTTTACTCCACATTTGGACATTTTTACTCCACAAAATGTTTAAAAAAGAAAAACTCTCCAAAATAAATAAAAAATAAAAAATAAATAAATAATGTAAAATTCGCCTTATAAAATACCCACATTTCTTACTTTCATTCATGGGGATAACATGGATAATTTGACATGGTTTGGTGCAGGGGTGGGGAACGTTGGTCCTGGAGAGCCACTGTCCTGCAAAGTTTAGCTCCAAACCTGAAAAAAACTCACCCGATTGTAGCCTTATGCCTAGTTTACACTACAGGATTTGAAGCCCGATTTAAGCCCGATTTGCAAGTTAACGAGCTCGCCGACAGGTCGGGCTGTAATCGCGTGCAAATCTGCGGGTGATCCGCGCTCGCCAATCTTTAAGTGTGAAATACTTAATGACGCATCAAAAACCCTCGCTGACACATCGCCGACGCGTCGCCGACGCCAGAAAAATATCTAGCATGCCAAATATCTGGAATTGTCGGCCGACTCGATAGCCTGTGTTGTCACGTGTCGCGACGAGCAACAGCCAATGATCATCTTGTTATGACATTACAAAAGCCCTTTGTATTTGTAACCATAGTTGCCAAACCACAACAGGCAGCTGCTTTTTCATTATAATGTTTTACTCACTTCCAACTCTCTCTGACAGACAATCCCTGCTGCCCGCGTGTGCTTATCCATCCGTTATGGGGTGTGCCGGTTTCAGAATTGGTGTGACGGTTATGACGTGAGTCAAATGACAAAACTAATCGGTTATTATATAGCCTATTTGCTTTTTATGTTTTAAATACATGCAATTGGTTGATGAAACATTTTATTAAAATTAAGATACAATTTTTACAAAACGAAATTCGCTTTAAATAAATGCTTTCTACAAAGCAAAACTTAATGAAGTGGTAAAAATCATGTCTCACGATTTACAAAACAAAACTTCATTAAGTGGAAAAAACCCAATATATTGCGCATCTTATGATCCTATCTTTTATTATAATTGTATATTATATAATACAATTATATGTATATATACACATTGTATATTCTTTATTCAAACATGTTTGGGGCCAGTTAAGGGGTAATTGAACTGCACGATCAGTTATCGGTAATGATACGTTGTTTATTATTGCTAATGTTTATTGCTAATGTTTATTATTGGAAATGCTTTTGTTTAATAAATCTCATAATGATGGCACATCACTATATCATAGTCATAGCTTTTATTTCTATCTCAAATGATTGGTGGTTGGTCAGGGGGTACTTTGCAAAGAATCAAATACAGTTGGAAACGTAGACCAATAATAACACAGACTGCCAACAATTGTTTTTAATTAGTATTTAAACATTCTCCATAATAGAAAAGATAGAAATTTGTAAAAAATATTTTAATAACACGTTTTTTGCGGTTATAGAGTTCTAATGACGGTGTTCAACTATATCTATACCACCAATTTTACCCCGCCGTCCATTCGCCATTGGAATGCGCCAAGACTTGTTGTCAGCTCCTGTAGTGTGTAACCCCCTGTTGCAGAAGAGTTACGTAGTGTCACATAGTGTGAACACCACAACGATTTCAAGACTCCAGAGCAAGTCATGTAGTGTGAACAGCACAGCGATCTGCCGACGTTTAAAGTTGTGTAGTGTGAACTAGGCATTAGTGATCCTGAAGACATTGATTAGCTGATTCAGGTGTGTTTGATTAGGGTTGGAACTAAACTCTGCAGGACAGTGGCTCTCCAGGACCAACGTTCCCCACCCCTGGTTTAGTGTAAGATTTTTGCCCAAATTTTGGAAAATGCCGTTTTAAAAGTAAAAACAAAAAAACAAAAAAAAACTTTACCCAGTAGATGGCTGCAGAGCTCTAAAAGTACTAAAAGTTTCAAACTAAAAGACTTCTTTTCACAAGTTCTTCCAGTTAGATTCATATCTACATTTAATGAAATCACAATTATAACAATAAAAGTTACTTTTTGTCAAAGTTGAGCAGTTTTTGTTCTGAAAAAAAAAAAAAAAAAATCAGTTTTTCACTAATGTTACATTATGATTAGAATTGAACCTGATCAGGATGTTACAAAGAGGAAAGTTGGAGTTTTTAGAGTTTATCATTTATTTCAAACATCTGTTTTTCATATAATTCTACAAATTTAAAGTGTGCCACTTCATTTCTGTCTGTGTGTTCTGTGTTGTTTCTGATTTTGAGGATGAATTTTGTCCATTGATAAAATTAATTTGATTCTAATTATAATATAACATTACTGAAACACATATTATTATTATTTTTCAGTACAAAAAGTGCCTAAACTTTGACAAAAAGTAACTTTTATTATTATAATTGTGATTTCATAATATGTAGATATGAATACAACTGGAAAAACTTAGTGAAAAGATGTCTTTCAGTTAGTCAAATAAAGAAATAGTTCTGCAGCCATCTACTGGTTAAAGTGATAATTTGTTACTTTTAAAACAGCATTTTCCAAAAGATGGGCAAAAATCTTACACTAAACCATGTCAAATTATCCAAATTATCCATGTTATCCCCATGAATGAAAGATAGAAATGATAGAAATGTGGGTCAAAAAGACCCTGAATAGCGCACAATGGATTTGTTGTTTGTTGTGTTTTCATATTCAAGAGATTATAAGCTAGATGCAGTTTTTTGGGGTTTATATCAAATGTTCTTCGACTTTTATACATAATAAATTTGTTTATGAATAAAAATTGATCTGTTGAAAGCAGTTATTTTGAGATAAATGCCAAATGTTCTCCTCCTATTCATATTTTACATTGAGGGAGTGCATACAACATATTTGCCCACCGGCAACTATAGTTGCCGCACATTCAAATATGATTTTCAATAAATAAATAAAAAACATGGGGAAAATAAATGCAGAACATGTTCACATAGGACACTATTAACACAATTATATGCATGAAACCATTCAGAAAAATTTGGGCACAAATGGGTTAATTGTCTCCTGATTAACTATTGGGTATTAATTGACTGCATGTCTGTTGTTGATTCATTATGAGCATTGAGAATAGCTGGATGGCTGAAACGTCAGCTCTTGCTCTATTAAAATAATTGATTCTTTTTGTTATAGACTTTGTCTAGAGTGCGAACCATCTACATTTTGTTGGTTTTCACGCACCTGGACTTACAACTAGCCTTCATCTGAGCGCAACAACACTTCCTTGTCTTCTGAGTCCCTATTAAACATCGCATCAATTTTAAAATATTGCTGATCACGTACAAAGCACTAAATGGTTTAGCTCCGCAGTACTTGAGCGAGCTCTTAACGCATTATAGTCCTTCACGTCTATTGCGATCTCAAAATTCTGGCCAGTTGATAATACCTAGAATATCAAAATCGACTGCTGGCGGTAGATCCTTCTCCTATTTAGCACCAAAACTTTGGAACAGCCTTCCTACCATTGTCCGGGAAGCAGACACACTCTGTCAGTTCAAAGCTAGACTAAAAACACATCTCTTTGACCTAGCTTTCACATAATACATTATAGACTTCTATAATTCAATATTAGGCTGCATAGATTAGGTCAGCTGGAACCGGGAACACTTCCCATAAATCCTGATGTACTCGTTACATCATAAGAAGAATGGCATCTACGCTAATTTTAGTGTCTTTGTTTATCCCAAGGTTTTCCCGCAGCCTGCCGGATCCAGGCCGTATCCAGATCTGATGAAGGACCTTCGCCTGGACCAGATGACAACGCAGTGCTGAAGTGCCAATTAGTCTCTCCCTATGGAGGATCCCTTTACCACTCTACAGATAAAGCATTGTCGGGAAACTCAATTCGCGTATCTACCCCGAATTGATATAATTTTTGATACAGAATTTTATTTTATTTTAAGGAAACACCAGTACTTTGTTTAGGCTTGGTTTGTAGGGAATTACAAACCTGCGTACATATTTTCAAATGCACATAACTATAGAACCAATTCTTAATGCGCATGTGAACGCCATCAGCGTTTCTCACAGGTTCGCGTTTAAAGTCTATGTAGAGAGAATTGTGTCGTCTTAGTGGCCCCTAATTTAATAACAAATGATTGTTGCGATGGAAGCGAATCAATCATAACTAACCTTAGCTGGAAAATAACTTTACTAAAGAACCGCTATAAAGCCAAAACAATCTGTTACCATAAATTATACGTTTATCTCTGTAAAGCTGCTTTGAAACAATCTACATTGTTAAAAGCGCTATATAAATGAAGATGACTTGACTTGACTTGACTTCCTCCACAGGGCAGCTCTGTGGACATACGCATCTAGCGCCCGAACCGGGCAGAGCAAATTAAGTTTCTCCTGGTCCGACGTCACAAACGGAGGAGGACAGAAAGCCTGCAGTATAACCGGTCTAACTACAGTAGTTGGAACTTTAGGAACATAACCTGGCCTAGGATAAAGGAAAGCCTTGGCCATGCCAGGTGAAAATTCCAGGCACGAGGGAGCAACTGAAAGTGCTTGAATGTCTCCAATTCTCTTTAGAGACGAGATAGCAAGCAGGAAAATCGTTTTTAGAGTAAGGAACTTCTCGGAAACCTCATCGAGGGGCTCGAAAGGAGCTAGGGAGAGACCCTCTAGGACGATGGCCAAGTCCCAAGATGGCACCCTCGTGCGTACTGCTGGCCTCAGCCTCAAAGGCCACGAAGAAAGCGAGATATAAGTGGGTGTCTCCCAAGAGAAACTCCACTCAAAGGGGCGTGGTAAGCAGCCAGGGCCGCCACGTACACCTTCAGTGTGGAGTGGGATAACCCCGTGGAGAGACGGGCCTGCAGGAACTCCAGCACTGTACCAACCGGGCAGTTAACTGGGTCCTGTTGGCGCTCTCCACACCAAGAGGTGAAAAGTTTCCACCTCGCGGCATATAACCTCCTCGTAGCGGGAGCTCTGGATTGGAGAATGGTCTCAACGACCTCAGTCGAGAGACCGGATTCTATGAGCTGAGCCCCCTCAGAGGCCAAGCCCATAGTCTCCATAGCTCTGGGCGGGGGTGAAGGATCGACCCACACGCCTGAGAGAGTAGGTCCCTCCTGATCGGAATCTCTAGGGGAGAGCCGTCGAGGAGGGACACAAGGTCCGAGAACCATACTCGGGCCGGCCAGAACGGGGCTATCAGGAGTAGGCTGACTCCGTCCCGGCGAACCCTTTCCAGAACTCCTGGGAGCAGAGCGATCGGGGGAAAAGCATACAGGCATGACCTCGGCCACGCCTGTACCATAACGTCCAACCCCAGCGGGGCTGGATGGCTGAGAGAGAACCACAGTGGACAGTGTGATGTCTCTCTGGAAGCAAAAAGGTCTACCTCGGCACGACCAAAATCTTCCCAAAGGAGCTCCACCACCTCGGGGTGAAGTCTCCATTCCCCGGGCCTCGGCCCCTGCCTCGACAGGATGTCTGCCCCTCGATTCAGATACCCCGGGAGATAAATCGCTCTCAAAGACAGAAGTTCGCCCTGGGACCATAGAAGGATCTGACTGGCTAGCTTGCATGATGGACGCGACCGCAGACCCCCCTGATGGTTTATGTAAGAGACCACCGATGTGTTGTCTGAGCGGACAAGCACATGGTGGCCCCTCAGGTCTGGGAGGAAGTGTTTCAGAGCCTGAAACACCGCCAACATTTCTAAGCAGTTTATGTGCCACAAGAAATGATGGTCCTGCCACAGACCCTGAGCTGGGCGACCACTCATGATCGCCCCCCAGCCCGTGAGGGAAGCATCCGTCGTTAGCGTCACACGACGACAAGGAGCTCCCAGCACGGGGCCTTGGGACAAGAACCGAGGATCTTTCCACATGACCAGGGCGTGAAGACACCGTCGCGAACACATGATCATGCGGAGCGGATGCCGATTTGGGAGAGAGATAGCTCGCAAGCGTCTCCTCCGCCCTCGGCATCGTCACATAACCAGAAACCTTAGCTCCCATGATGTTACCATAAGCATTAGAAATGTTTGTATAGATTCTACTAGACACAGGTCTAGCCCAGGTCTTCGACACCTCAGTGTGAAGATCTGGGAAAAACGGCAAGCACCGGCGAGAAGGTTGGGCACGTGCAGGCAGAAATCTCTCATCAAGCTTACTTTTTGGCTTAGACTCCTGCCTATCAGCTGGCCACTCAATGCTGAGCTTTTCAACAGCACGAGATAAAACCTCCATAAGCTCATCTTCAGTGTTATGCTGAAATGACGATTCATGTGTCTCATCTGTTGCCATACTTTCAACATCCAGCTCCTCAGAACTGGATAGCTGAAATTCCTGAACAACATGTACCTCCTCCCGGGCAGAAGTAACCGCAGCGCGGGCTTCCAGAGCCGGGATAGAGGTACTGGGTCTCACCGGAGAAGGCTGAGATAGGGCGGAGCCCGTCTCAAACCCCGCAGTGAGATCCATCTGCGATCCCCAAGTCAAGCGCCGCCGCTCTGCCTCGACAGAGGCGGGACCCGAGCCCTGGGGAGCGCGCAGCGAGCCGCTCTCCTCGAAGAGCGATCGCCGAGAGCGAAGTGTTCTCAAAGGCAGACGCTCGCAATGCACGCAATCAGCCCCCTCGAGAGCTGACTGGGCATGCTGCATCCCCAAACAAGCAACACATAAATCATGTGGATCCCCACCCGTTATAAATCGAGTACAAGGGGGAGCACACTGCTTAAACTGCTGCTCACTCGTCATTTCTCTCACAGTAATATATATATATATATATATAGACAGATTTCAGACACACACACAGATCGATGCTGAAGTAACAAAGGCTGTTTCGCTTGTGTTTTCAGGGGTGCTTTATAGTTTCCTGGTCGGTGACGTCACCCGCCTACTACGTTCCGTCTCGCCATTGACTGATTTCATTCATGCTTCAGATGCACTACGCTGGAGGCGTTCCCACTGCGATTTCACGCAGCGGTAGTCCCTGAAGGGGAACTACACATAAGCTACATAAATTCACAAACTAACCATTCAGAAATTGTCCTGTTGCATTCTACATGTTGTCACTTCTTCTTGAGTCTCTCCATCTTTGTCTGGTTTGAACATAAAAGGCTAAAAGTTTTTGAAATTTTCAGTGCATGTGTGTGTGAGGTAAGAGGACATGAGTTGTTGAAGCTCCACCCCCTGTGCCAGGAGCAGCAGTACATTTGCATTTAAAGGGACAGACACAAAAACAGTGTGCGTTTTTGCTCACCCTCAAAAAGTGACAGTTTTAACATGCTATATAAAAATATCTGTGGGGTATTTTGAGCTAAAACTTCACATACACACTCAGAAATCGCAAAAATCGCTGCAAAAGATGCTTTCCAACAGGTTTTATCGTAGTTTTTGTCCAACTCCATTGACTTGTATTGGATGTGCTGTGAGGTACGGTATTACTCCGCCGGAAGTGGGGTTGTTTGTATTCTTTCTGTAGGAGTGTCTATTATTCAAGCTCTCAATGGAAGTGGCGTTTGGAAAAATAGGTCCACAGTTTTACAACGAATGGTAAAACACCTGTTGGAAAGCATCTTTTGCAGCGATTTTTGTGTGAGCATATCAGTGAACACCCCTGACCACTCGGTGAGTTTTGCGTCTTTGTAAACAAAAGTTTAATGCGTTTTAGGAAGGATTGTTCCAGTGCACATATGCAGCCATTCTGGAGGTGGGGGGGAAAGCGAAAGAAACCTAAAATTATCGGGACAGCAGCATGTGTCCAAATTTTAATCTTAACCGTTCTATTTCATCAGAAACGATCTGTAAACAGGGCTTTAAGTGTAAAATACCAACCTTGTACTTTAAACAAATGGAAACAAGAATGTTCAAACTGTGAATAAACAGTTAAATAAGTGTATTCTATGACAGATTGTTTTAGTAACTCAGTAGCCTATGTATTTTTAATAATGTTTAAATGGTGTTATATTTGTGAATTTGATTATGTGCCATCAAGATTACTCTCTTTTGCTGTACACTTGCCGCGATACTCTGCCCACACGCTGTTCTGATTGGCTGTGGGTTTTGATTGATTTTGACGCATCTCGCAATCACGTCGCGTCTAGTCTGGACAGACAAATTATTTGTCGCTGGAATCTTATCGCATCGCGTCTGGTTAGGACACAGTGTTATGATGTACATCAGGTGTTATGGGAAGTGTTCCCGGTTCCGACTGACCTAATTTATGCAACCTAATAGTCATTTTACATTATTGGAATTATAGAAATTGATAATGTGCTATGTGTATGCCAGGTTAAAGAGATGTGTTTTTAGTCTAGATTTAAACTGACAGAGTGTCTGCTTCCCGAACAATGCTAGGAAGACTGTTCCAAAGTTTTGGTACTAAAGAGGAAAAGGATCTACCGCCAGCAGTCAATTTTGATATTCTAGGTTTTATCAACTGGCCGGAATTTTGAGATCGCAATAGACGTGAAGGACTATAATGCGTTAAGAGCTCGCTCAAGTACTGTGGAGCTAAACCATTTAGTGCTTTGTAAGTAATCAGCAATATTTAAAAATGCATACGATGTTTAATAGGGAGCTAATGCAGTGTTGACAGAACAGGGCTAATATGGTCATGCTTCCTGGTTCTGGTAAGAACTCGAGCTGCTGTGTTTTGGACCAGCTGTAATTTGTTTATTAAGTGTGCAGGGAAACCACCCATAATAGCATTACAATAATCTAGCCTTGATGTCATGAACGCATGAACTAATTGTTCTGCATTTGTCAATGAGAGCATATGACAAATTTTAGATATATTTTTAAGATGGAAAAATGCGTTGTTTTTTTTTTTAGATACTAGACATGTGACTTTCAAATGAAAGATTGGTGTCAAAGAGCACACCCAGGTTCCTAACCGACGACGAAGACTTGACAGAGCAGCCATCAAGTGTTAGACAGTATTCTAGGTTATTACATGAGGAAGTTTTTTGTTCAATAATTTGAATCTCTGTATTTTATTTTTAGAATTAAGTAGTAGGAAATTACTAGTCATCCAATTTTTTATATCAGCTTTGCATTCCATTAATTTTATGAATTGGTAAGTTTCGTCAGGGCATGAAGAAATATAGAGCTGAGTATCATCAGCATAACAGTGAAAACTAATTCCATGCTTCCTAATGATATCTCCCAAGGGTAGCATGTACAGAGTGAAAAGCAACGGTCCTTGTACTGAGCCTTGTGGTACGCCATACTGAACTTGTGATCGATGAGACATCTCTTCATTTACTGCTACAAACTGATAACGGTAAGATAAGTATGATTTAAACCATGCTAATGCAATTCCACTAATGCCAACATAATTTTCGAGTCTATTTAAAAGAATGTTGTGGTCAATAGTATCAAATGCAGTACTAAGATCGAGTAACACTAATAGCGAGATACAACCACGATCGGATGATAAGAGCAAATCATTTGTGACACTGATGAGAGCTGTCTCAGTACTATGGTACGATCTAAATACTGACTGGAAATCCTCGCAGATATCATTTCTTTCTAAAAAGGAACATAGATGTGAGGATACCGCCTTTTCTAGTATCTTTGACAGAAATGGTAGATTCGAGATCGGCCTGTAGTTGACTAATTCCGTACGATCAAGTTGTGTTTTTTTAACAAGTGGTTTAATCATAGCAATCTTAAAAGTTTTAGGTACATATCCTAATGACAAAGATGAATTAATGATATTAAGAAGAGGATCTATGATCTCTTTCAGTAGCTTAGTCGGTATAGGGTCTAACATTCATGTTGTCGATTTAGATGATTTAATGAGTTTAGCGAATTCTTCCTCTTCTATAGCAATGAATGAATCTAATTTTTCCTTAGGGAGACTACAGTGCACTGTCTGATGCGATACTGTAGTAGGCGGTTACATGGTTATAATTATCTCCCTGATATTATCAATTTTAAGAAAAAATGATGTGGACGTCGAAGATCTCAAAAATGAAGTTTATTACAGCTTTGCAGTGGCAAGGTACACAAAGCACCTTGGGTTCACCGGCGTCAGAATGAACCCAGAACGTCCAAATCTTAAACCTTTATCCTGTTACAGTTTACAACTCTTAATGTAAATTCAGTTTCCCTTGTTGTAACAGCTGTGGTCTATATGTTAATGAAGTTGAGACACCCCATTGTCTGAGAAGGTTCTCTGTGTCCCACACCCATTCCCATTCTACAATTGACTACCATTTGCTCAGGATGTTATCAACCCAAATGGTCAAGAAACAATATAACTTGACTGCCTTAATCTATATGATAATTAAGCCATTTTGGGGACGAGCTCATTCTAAAATATATTTAGGAGTGGAATCTGGGTTAAGGCAGACTACAATTTCTTACAGTCCCCTCTCTGATGCTCTTGGCCCAAAAGAAGCATCACATCCACTCCCTTCTCACAGATTACACTTCCCTTCCCTAGTGGGCAGGTGCCCAGTGGCCCTGCCTTAGGTTGTCCCCCTCTGGCCACCGGAGAATCTTACCCGTCTTTGGGTCGACACCTCATGCACACTGGTTACAGCTCCATCCAATTGGGCAGAATTATCAAAGAGACTCTTCTAAAATTTGGCAATATGATGTACAAACATTTTCTTGGGTGTGGGTGAGAAGACATTCAAGAACCATCACAGCCAGTAGGAGTGTCTCAAAACGATCCTTAAGTTATCTGCAATTCGACGTTTAAACATAAAACACTTAACATAATGCATTGGCAAATAATAAGAAAGATACATACACATACAGATGTTTTAAAGGTTACTTTCCAAATTAAACCAGAATAGGCAATATCTAAGTCTCTATCATGCATTTGTTTTGCCAAAATCTTGTCTTTTTCTTCAAGGCCTTGTTACGCAAAAAAAAAATCAACAATCAGTAGACAATATAATGTGTGTGTCTGTGTGTGTACGTGCTTTTTTATTTTGTCATGTGTATTGTGTCCATTTTCTTAGTGTGGACATCCTTTATCCACACGTGTGCATCCAATAGACACTAATATATCTAATGCAAATGAGTATGCATATACTTGTCTCTTCATGTGCAGTACTGTAAGTCTGTGCATTTCTTAGTGTGAGTATGACCTCTGCCCACTTGTTTTCTATCTAGGTGGAAAGACTGCTGTCCGTAGTCTCTGAAATGGTTTGATCTCTTCTTGTTTCTCTTCTCATTGTCAATTCTTTTCCACTTGGACCGTAAGTCCTTCTAGAAAAAGGATTCACTGGTGGTGTTCGAGTCTGTGCCTCTCCATCAGTTCCATCCATCCCATGGTGGGTCTCAGGGTATCTAGGTCTTTTAAGCCTGGAGTTCTGGATCTTGCAGGTCTGGAAATCTCTGTATTCTGTTCTTTTTCTTGAGAACATCCCCTCCCATGGCTCCATTGGTTCTACTGGCCATCTCATCATTCAAACCACCAAATCATCTTTCTCCAGGAGGTTACACATTTCAGACCAACATCTCGATGCTTATACCTGAAACTATAATCAAAAGAAGAGGTTGCCCCCCTTTCCCCCACAAGCATCTTTTCACATTCAAACATCAAAGTCATAGAAGTTTCATCTCAAAGCATCAAACATTGGTATTGTTTTTAATATATATATATTTCTAAACATAATGCAATTAAAACATTTATTATAAATTACAACTACATATCAATGCTAATAAAACATGTTTCATAAATCATAAAGAATCACCCCCCTTTTGATAGTAAACCTTTTCCTAAAATGTGTTACTATCATAAAAATTCATTTTAATTTGCATCAGCATGTGCTTGTGACTGAGCTACAGTCATGTTGCTCGTGCAGTGATATGTTTGACAAGGTGTGAATGACTACTTCTTTATTTCCTTTCAACAGTGCTAACTGGGTTTCTAAATTGCCTATTTTCTTAAGCAAACAACGATAGCCCATTTGTCCATTTTGCCCTCTTTTGTGTGAAAAGTGACACTGTCTTGCCTTGTGCCCCATCTTTCCACAAGCAAAACAAACAACTTCCTGATCTTCCTTTCTTTTCTCCAAACAGTGCCTTGCAATGTGACCATCCTTTCCACATGCATGACAGACAAAGCTTTGAAGAGGTCTCTCATTGTCTTGACAATGTCTAGCAATGTGACCAGCTTTTCCACGTGCATAGCAAAGAATAAAACCTTCTGAATTTATTCTTGCAAATCTCCTTGGTCTATGATGGGAACCATTAGATAATGTAGAACATTCTCTCGCACCAAAGGCAGCAACTGGATGTCTAAATTTGGCAGCTTTCTTTTGACTTTTTGCATTAGCATTATTGACGTAAAACTGTGTCATTTTAGCAATAATGTCATTATATTCAGAGAGTGGTGTCACAAGCATTGTCACAGCAGACCGGGTGAGTGGGTCACATCTGTTAATCAATGCAGACTTGAAACTGACATCATACTGACCTTCCTGTTGACGGGGCTCGACTTCCTGTTGACGAATGCGCATGCGTAGCGTCTGAACGCGTTGTTGTCTTTGGAGCTCCATCGATTTGATTTATAATTTTTGATTTTTCTCTTTAAACTCACTTACAACGAACATTTTCTACTTTTCCTCACTGAGAAGCACTGCTGCTCAAACCTCATAGTTACAACGCGGACTGTTGAGCAGACGCGTCTCAAGCCTATTAGTGATCCAACAACGGATACTCTTATAGGTTACTCCTGTGGATCACGGCTGAACGCGTCTTCTCCACACTCACTTACAAACATTTTTTCGCCTATCGTGCGTCTACTCTACACCCATACCACTAAAAAGACGGATTATATCCAAGACTTCAGTCATAAATTAGTATTAATATTGATAGCATCACTGGTAGCGTCGTTGCTAACTTACTGTCCATCTGTTAAAATGGCGAATATATCAGATGTAAGTAGTCTACCTTTTGGTGAAGGTGAGGACACATTTGAGCTGCATGCACTGCAGTCTGAGCTGGAAGCTGTTGAGAAACAGATCCACGACCTTTTAGTGAGACAAGCCGAGCTGAGAGACCGGCGTTTAGCTCTTGAAACATCACGCGCCGATGCACACAAATCAGTGATTAACGTTACTAACCCGCTGACTCCGACCACGTCTACTCCGTGCGTTTCTCAGCATCGGTCCCGAGCGCCGAGGTCGCGATCAGCCATGGTCTCGTTCACTCCGGCTCCAACACGCCACCACGAAGCCTGGATGGTTCCGCAGCGGAAGACGCGAGTCAGGTCTAGACCAAGACTCTCTCCGACCCTCCCGGTTTTCGAGATATCCACCCAAAACCGCTTCTCCCCTCTTCGCGAAACAGAACGCGATGCTGTGATCATCGGCGATTCCATCGTTCGGCACGTACACGCTACGTTAGGTAAAAGTAAGGTGCACAGTCACTGCTTTCCTGGTGCTCGTGTTTCTGAAATCGCTGCTCACGTTCCCGAGATTCTGAACGGTGACGAGCGCGTCGGAACTGTGGTCCTGCACGCGGGAGTGAACGACATCAGGCTGCGCCAGACGGAGGTTCTGAAGAAAGACTTCAGGAATCTGATCGATACGGTACGCAGCACATCGCCTGAAATACCGATCATTGTGTCAGGACCGCTTCCCACGTACCGACTAGGACATGAAAAGTTTAGTAGATTATCCGCGCTAAATGAATGGTTCATGTCATGGTGCAATGAGCAGAAACTGCTCTTTGTAAATAATTGGAATCTGTTTTGGGAGCGTCCTAGGCTTTTCCGTGCTGATGGCTTACACCCAAGCAGATTCGGAGCGGATCTTCTGTCGGATAACATCTCCAAAATGTTAAATACCTTTTGACTAGTAACCAAAAGTCCAAATCATAGTCTCTGCTGCACCAATTTAACTGATATAAATACTAGTGTAGAACATTGCATAGAAACTGTGTCTATTCCTCGTTTAGTGAGATCAAATAATAAATCTACTGCAGGATCTAGGAAAAATCTAATTGTTATTAAAACAGAAAATGTTGCTATTAGTCAACAAAAACAATTTCTAAAGCTAGGTCTTCTAAACATTAGATCACTCACACCTAAGGCAGTTATTGTAAATGAAATAGTCACAGATAATAGCTTCGATGTACTTTGCCTTACTGAAACCTGGCTTAAACCAAATGATTATTTCGGTCTAAATGAGTCTACTCCATCAGGATACTCCTATAAGCATGAGCCCCGTCTGATTGGTCGTGGCGGCGGTGTTGCAACAATCTATAGAGATATTCTCAATGTTACTCAGAAAACGGGTTATAAGTTTATTTCGTTTGAAGTACTTGTACTAAATGTTACGCTCTTAGATGTTAGAAAAACATCCCTATTATCTCTAGCCTTGGCTACCGTATATAGACCGCCTGGGCCTTACGCTGACTTCCTAAAAGAGTTTGCAGATTTTCTCTCAGACCTATTAGTCAATGTCGATAAAGCATTAATTGTTGGAGATTTTAACATACACGTAGATAATCCAAATGATGCGTTAGGGGCTGCGTTTACAGATTTATTAAACTCCTTTGGGGTCAAGCAAAACGTTACCGGACCAACTCATCGTTTTAATCATACACTCGATTTAATAATATCACATGGAACCGATCCAACCGATATAGATATCATTCCACAAAGTGATGTCACTGATCATTCCATGGTAACTTGCATATTACGTACTCCTGTAATATATCATGCTGCGCCGCGTTATCGATCAGGCAGAACAATCCTTCCATCCACCATAGATAATTTTTCAAATTGCTTATCTGATCTGTCTCAGCTGCTCAGTGAACCCAAACAAACAGATGAACTAGAGGAATTAACTAGCACTATGAGCACCATTCTCTCTGGAAAATTGGATATTGTTGCACCCATTAAATTAAAAAAGGTCAGAGAGAAAAGTAAAGCACCATGGTACAACAATACTACGCATGTTCTAAAGAGAGAAACCCGTAATTTAGAGCGTAAATGGAAACAAACTAATTTAGAGGTCTTTAGAATCGCATGGAAAGACAGTATGTCACGTTATAAAAAGGCCCTAAAAGTGGCCAGGGCTGAGCACCTCCGCAAACTAATAGAAAACAACCAAAACAATCCTATGTTTTTATTTAACACCGTGGCTAGACTAACAAATAAACAGATGTCACCTGAACAAAATATTCTGTTACAGTTTAGTAGTAATGATTTCATGAAGTTCTTCACTGAGAAAATAGAAAACATCAGAACCACACTTGCAAACGTTCAATCCTCAATCGCGCCTTATAATTCAGCCTCAATTATCACCCCGCAAGAACACTTACAGTGCTTTACAACTATAGAACAAAAAGAGTTAAATAAACTTATCACTTCATCTAAAACAACAACATGTTTATTAGATCCTATACCCACTAAACTACTGAAAGAAGTGTTACCTATAGTGGAAGAGCCTCTCCTCAATATTATTAACTCATCTTTATCTTTATGTCATGTTCCAAGAACATTTAAACTGGCAGTTATAAAACCTCTCATTAAGAAACCACAATTAGACCCACATAATCTAGCAAATTATAGACCCATTTCAAATCTTCCTTTTATGTCTAAAATACTAGAAAAAGTTGTATCCGCCCAACTGGGCTCTTTCTTGCAAGAAAATGACATCTATGAAAAGTTTCAGTCTGGATTCAGACCGCATCATAGCACTGAAACTGCGCTCGTTAAAATCACAAATGATTTACTATTAGCTTCTGACCAAGGCTGTATCTCAATACTAGTTTTACTTGATCTTAGTGCTGCGTTCGATACTATAGATCACACAATACTCTTAGATCGACTACAAAATTATACTGGTGTTCAAGGACAAGCATTAAAATGGTTCAGATCATACTTATCTGACCGCTACCATTTTGTCTATTTAAATGGAGAAAAATCGATCATAACTCCAGTAAACTATGGAGTGCCGCAGGGATCTTTGTTAGGCCCTCTGTTGTTCTTAATATATATGCTGCCACTTGGAAATATTATAAGGAAACATGGAATTAGTTTCCATTGTTATGCTGATGACACTCAAATCTATATTTCATCACGGCCAGATGAAAACGCTAAATTATCCAAATTGACAGAGTGTGTTAAAGATATAAAAGATTGGATGACGCGCAATTTTCTTTTATTAAATCCAGACAAGACAGAGGTACTAATCATCGGTTCAAAAAACCGCCCACAAAACCTCTCACACTACAACTTTAACATAGTAGGATGTCCTGTTACTTTATCCTCTACAGTAAAAGACCTGGGTGTTATACTAGACTGCAACCTGTCTTTTGAAAATCATATTTCATATGTTACAAGAACAGCCTTTTTCCACCTTAGAAACATTGCTAAGCTACGTAACATGCTATCAGTTTCTGATGCATAAAAGTTAGTTCATGCATTCATGACCTCGAGACTAGATTACTGTAATGCTTTATTAGCCGGTTGTCCTGCATCCTCAATAAACAAGCTACAGTTAGTCCAAAATGCCGCCGCTAGAGTTCTTACTAGATCAAGAAAATATGATCATATAACACCAATTTTATCATCACTACATTGGTTACCTATAAAGATCCGTATTAATTACAAGGTATTGCTACTGACTTATAAAGCCCTAAACGGCTTAGCTCCAGTCTATTTAACGGATCTTCTATTGCCCTATAATCCATCACGCTCTTTAAGATCACTAAATTCTAGGCTTTTGGTCATACCTAGGATATCTAGGTCCACCAAAGGAGGGAGAGCATTTTCACATTTAGCTCCAAAACTCTGGAATAGTCTTCCTGATACTGTTCATTGCTCAGACTCGCTCTCCCAGTTTAAAACTAGATTAAAGACGCATCTCTTCAGCCAGGCATTCATATAATACTTTTAATCGTACAGTTAAATCCGACCTCTAGTTCATAAACGCCAGAGGAGAACTGGCCCCCAACTGAGCCTGGGTTCTCCCAAGGTTTTTTTTTTTCTCCATTAGGTCACCTGATGGAGTTTTTCGGTTCCTTGCCACTGTTGCCTTTGGCTTGCTCAGTTGGGGATATTTGGGGATATTTAATTTAATTAATCAATCAACAATACTATTGATCAGCATTACCAAACGTGGACGTTTTCCACTAGGAACAAACATTGATGTATTATTTTAATTTAATACTGTGAAGCTGCTTTGATACAATCTGTATTGTGAAAAGCGCTATATAAATAAACTTGACTTGACTTGACTTGACTTAGTAATATCAGGATTGCCACTGAAAGTTTTAAACATCTCCAATAATCATTCTGAAAATGCTGCTGGATGCTCCCCTTTTCTCATGTGCATCTCAGATATTTTATCCCAATTAACTGACATCACACCTAATACTTCAAGCAGTGCCTTTTTCCTCTCTGACTTATTAGCATTTCTGTCCTTTACTTTCTGAGTTAAGGCTCCAGACAAAGTGTCAGGCAGGCACATTCTTAACAAAACACATGCATCACCATCTGTTAAATTATAAACTTCAGCATATTCCTCCAAGTTTTTCAGAAAATCTAATGGATCTTGTTTGGCAGGATCAAATTTACCAATATTCTTGATCACAGTTTCTAGTTCAGTTGGATTAAATCCTCGGACTATGGTAGAAGTCATTGGTTCTTCCCTTCCTTCACTAGCACGCATAGTCATAGTAGCATGGACTGGTGCCATGGGAAATCTGACTCTACAGTCAGAGTATTGGCTACTGAATGACTGAGAATCTTGTTCCCAACCCTCAGTCCTGTCTTCCTGTAAATCTGGCATTTCTGGAACTGGGTTACACAATTTGACACCTAACAATGTCTTACTAGGGTTTTTCTCAGTTGTGCCATTCTTTATCATAAACTGACAAGCCGCCTTCGCCTCCTCCAAATTGTTGAACAATGTTTCCACAGATGATTTAAGCATACTATTGTTAGTTCTAAGAAGTGCGATCTCATTCTGCATCTTGACCTATTCTTCTTTCCATATCATTTCACTAGCCAGGTAATTTTTTGTAGAAATTACCCCAACACTGAGTCGCTCATTTTCAGCCTCTAACTCATCTATTCTCCTCTTAGTTACTTTGTATGAAGCAAAAAGTGCTTGAAGCGCATTAGCAATTTTCCCATTTTTGTTCTTAGTCATTTTGGGATCATTTTCAAACTTAGAGATAGCCCACTTGTACGGTTTATCAACAATCTTCTCTATTCCATCAAACATTCCCTGAGAACCGTGTTTAGCAATGTATTTAACAATCATTTCTTCCATTTTTAAAAGTCTTATCAGGCTTTAGAGTATCTCGTGATCTAATAGTTATTCACAAAGTCTGATTTAGATGACTACATGTTATCTAGTTCCTTTAAGATATCCGTTAGTCTAATTATTCACAGCTCCAGTACTTCGGGCGCAAATGAACAAAATAGCCACACTACCTGAGGCTTCTAAACTTAACCACAGCCACAATCCATTGGACCTTAAATTTCATTTTCAAAACAGTTAAGAAATGTAACACTGTCACAGTACGTCGGACGAAACCACACTGCTTCGGGTTCTGGTTTTAAACTTCACAGAGTCACGGCGCGTCGGACTCACTAGCCTACACTTTAACACACAATAGTTGTGAAATAATTCTGTGACCACACTGCGTCAGGTCTATTCAATTACTTTAGAATTTCCTCAGAATTATTACAACTTCACAATCGGTTTCAAGTATGCTAGAAACACACATTTGTTTCAGTTACTTTAGAATTTCCTCAGAATTATTACAACTTCACAATCGGTTTCAAGGATGCTAGAAACACACATTTGTTTCAGTTACTTTAGAAACAACCAATATAATATAACTCTGCCACCACACTACTTCGGGTTGATTCAATTACTTTAGAATCTTAACAGAATTATAAGAAACCAACACCAAGTTTCAGTTACTTTAGAAACTTTACACTTAAGCACTTTGTTTCAATTACTTTAGAAACAACAATTCCAATACAACTGTGCCACCTGTTACGGAAGCAGACAGACCACAAGGTAAGTAGTGATGTAATGTTTATTTAAACAGCTGAGTGTCAAGAAGATTCAACGTGCTGAATTTAGGTGAGTATCAGAGTTCAGAAGTGCAGAGTTCTTGAATATTATTTGTGAATGAAAGATCGCTGTATCTTTTGCAGGAACGGCAGGATGAGACTTCAGAGTGGAGAAGATCTTCGTATGAAGAGGATGACAGGTGATAGCACACACTCACGCACCACTTGATGGGACAGACAGGCTTACGGCTCGGACACCACTCGAGTAGAGATCTGAACAGACTGGAACAGAACGGAATCGTCGTAGATAACTGGTAAGTAAACACAGGTAAGTATAGTAGTGAAACTCGCAGAGAGAAGCACTATGGGTCCGCTTCGGATAAACGAGCCCGGACAATGAGAGGTGCGTGAGCGTGAGGTGTGCTTAAGAAGCAGTGGTGATTGATGGGGTGCAGGTGTGACTTATTAAAACTCAGGTGACTGTGATCGCTGGGTGATTGTGGTGGATGAACCTGGCCAATCCGTGACACTACCCCCCTCCCCAGGGCCCGCTCCTGAGGGCCGAGGTCTCCGACGCCGTGGTGGTCTTCCACGTCCACGAGGTCCAGGGTACTGAGGATGACTGGAATGGAACTCTTCCATGAGTGTGGGATCTAGGATGTCGACTCTTGGGATCCATGATCTCTCCTCTGGTCCGTATCCTTCCCAATCGACCAGATATTCCAACTGACCACCACGACGTCGGGACTGCAGGATTTCACGAACGGAGTAGATGGACCCTTCTTCCAGCATCAAGGGGGGAGGAGGTTCCTCTTCATGGCCAGGTTCTGTGGAGGGAACCAGAGGTTCGTGAAAGGGTTTGAGCAAGGAGACGTGAAATGTGGGATGAATTCTGTACTGTGGTGGATTGACCTGTTCCAGGATGGTAAAGGGGCCAACAAACCTGGGACTCAGTTTCTTGGAGGGCAGTCGCAGACGAATATCGCGAGTGGAGAGCCAAACCTTGTCTCCTGGAACGTAGACTGGACCCGAAATCCTCCTCCGGTCAGCGACTGTCTTGGATCTGCGAACTGCCCTCTGTAGAAGATGGTGAGCTTCGTCCCAGACTCTCTCGCTCTCCCGGAACCAGTAATCCACTGCGGGGACCTCAGATGGTTCACCATCCCAGGGAAATAGAGGAGGCTGGAATCCGAGAATACACTGGAATGGTGTGAGGCCTGTCGTGGGTTGCCGCAGTGAATTTTGGGCATACTCTGCCCAGCCCAGAAACTGGTTCCAGGAGTTCTGGTGGCTGTGGCAGAAGGTCCTGAGGAACCGCCCCACTTCCTGGATCTTCCTCTCCGTCTGGCCGTTGGTCTGAGGGTGGTAGCCAGAGGAGAGGCTGACTGTCACACCTAGGAGCTTGAAAAACGATTTCCATACTCGGGAAATGAACTGGGGTCCCCTGTCTGACACAATTTCTTCTGGGATCCCATAATAGCGAAAGACATGATTGAAGAGGAGTTCGGCGGTTTCCAGGGCAGTGGGAAGACCTCTTAGTGGTAATAGTCTGCAGAACTTAGAGAATCGATCGACGATGACGAAGATGCAGGTGTTTCCATCCGATGTTGGTAAATCGGTCATGAAGTCAACTCCTAGGTGTGACCAGGGGCGGTTAGGAATTGGCAAGGGATGGAGTTTTCCTGCAGGAAGATGTCTAGGACTTTTGGACATGGCACACTCCTTACAGCCTTGGACATACCTCTTCACATCCCTTGCCATACCCGGCCACCAGAAGCGTTCGGATAGCAGCGAGAGAGTGTTGTTGGCCCCGGGATGTCCAGTGCCCAGAGAGGTGTGAGTAGTGTGGATGAGATCTACCCGTTGCATCCTAGGGATGAACTGGCGATCAGGTGGACAGCCCGGCGGAGGACGAGGATTAGGAGTGGCGACGGCTGGAGGAGCAGACCATTCGATGGGACTGATGATGATATCTTCGGGTAGAATGTTGGTGGTTGTCTCGGAGGTCTCTGGAGTATCATGTAGTCTGGACAAAGCATCAGCATGGACATTCTTGGGACCAGGACGGTAGGTAATGGTGAAGTGGAATCTCGAGAAGAATAATGACCATCTGGCCTGACGAGGACAGAGACGTTTTGCATCACAGAGGTACTGGAGATTTTTGTGGTCTGTGATGACTTGGAATGGGTGGATGGCGCCCTCCAGCCAATGTCGCCACTCCTCCAGGGCGAGCTTGATGGCCAGGAGTTCACGGTTGCCGATATCGTAATTCCTCTCCGCCGGGCTGAGCTTCCGAGAGAAGTAGGCACATGGATGGAGTAATTTCGGTGTCCCATGAAGTTGAGAAAGGACGGCTCCAACTCCGGAGGTTGAGGCATCCACCTCCACGACGAAAGGAAGCTCAGGATCAGGGTGAGTCAGGAGAGGTGCTTGAGTGAAGGCAGACTTGAGGGATTGGAAGGCTGCGGCCGTTTCGGGAGTCCAGAGGAGACTTTTGGGTTTACCTTTGAGCAAGTTGGTGAGTGGAGTGGTGATGATGCTGTAGCCTCGTATGAAACGTCTGTAAAAGTTGGCAAAACCAAGGAATCTCTGGAGTTCTTTGATCGTGGTGGGTTCTGGCCAGGTGGTTACAGCTGTGACCTTCCTCTCGTCCATGCGGACCCCCTGACGGTCAATGAGGTATCCTAGGAACTGTACTGATGGGAGATGAAAAGAACATTGCTCGGCCTTCAGGAAGAGATGATGAGCTCTGAGTGTGTGAAGGACCTCCGCAACGTGGTGACGATGTTCGACTTCACTCCGGGAGTAGATGAGGATGTCATCGATATAGACGACCACGAAGCGATGCAGGAACTCCCGGAGGACCTCATGGATGAAGTTTTGAAACACGGAGGGGGCGTTGACCAGCCCATAGGGCATAACCAAATATTCATAGTGGCCAGTAGGGGTCACAAAAGCGGTCTTCCATTCATCCCCTTCTCGTATTCTCACCAGGTTGTAAGCGCTGCGGAGGTCCAACTTCGTGAAGATGGTAGCTTATCAGAGTTGTTCGAGGGCCGCAGGGATGAGAGGAAGGGGATACTTGAACTTGACAGTACCTTGGTTTAGGATCCGGTAATCGATGCATGGCCGCAGCCCCCATCCTTTTTGGCCACGAAAAAGAAACTGGATGCTGCAGGAGATGTCGAATGCCGGATGTACCCTTGATCGAGAGCTTCCTGAATATACTCCTCCATGGCCTTGGTCTCTGGAAGTGACAACGGGTAGATCTTACCTCTGGGCAAAGGAGCATCAGGAATCAGGTCTATGGCGCAGTCCCATGGCCGATGAGGTGGTAGCTGGGAAGCTCTCTTGGGGCAGAAGATGTCTTGGAAAGATAAGTAGATATCAGGAATCTTCGTGGACTGTTTTTGAGTGGACTTTCGACTGATGTGACATAGACTGGAACAGGATTCAAAACAGGACGTGGAAGAAATGGAAAACATTTTGGTGAGCAATCCTTGCCCCACTTCATCACTTCCCCGGAGCCCCAAGAGATGATGGGATCATGCTTCACCAGCCACGGACGTCCCAGTATTATATCCGCATTGGCCCCCTCCAGAACCAGCAGCTGGATATCCTCTTGGTGTAGGGCTCCGACATGAAGCGTAATGGGTTCACATTTCCGGTGAATACGGGGACGTGCAGTGATGAACTTGGATATGGGTTGAATCTGGTAAACTATTGACGAGGCTTCGGTACGGAGCTGGAGCTGGCGACAGAGGGTCCCCGAGATGAAATTTCCAGCTGACCCGGAGTCGATGAGGGCGTGAACTGAAACAGATGATGTCTGGGTGGTTAACTGGACACAAGAAGTGAGTGGTTGCATTTTTTCTTCATCAATATGGAATACACTCACCGATGTTCGTATGGGACAAGTTGGACAGTTCAACCGAACATGCCCACTGGCTCCGCAATACATACAAAGACCCCGGGTCAGCCTCCTCTGTCGCTCAGCAGCGGTAAGTTTACCAGACTCAATGATCATGGGCTCTGGTTCTGGAGGGCTGGCGGTTCCAGATGGGCGGAGGAGTGTAGAAGAGTTAGAATGGGACTGATAAGATTGGATACGGTCTGAACATCGGATGGATTGTTGAATGAACTTTTCAAGCCCCATAGCATCATCCAAGGCGGCCAGCTGCAAACGGAGTTGAGGTCTGAGACCAAGCCGGTAGGTGGTCAGTAAGGACCGTTCGTTCCATCCACTGGCTGCCGCTAGAGTGCGAAAGCGAAGGGCATATTCATGAGTAGACATCTTTCCTTGAGACAAATGATAGAGTTGCTCACCGGCTGATATCTCTCCATCTGTTCGGCCGAATACTTCTTTGAAGTGGGAAACAAAGGCTTGAATGGAACTGATGGCGGGACCAGCTTGCTTCCAAATAGTTTCAGCCCATTGGAGAGCTGGACCGGTGAGAAGAGATGTAATGAATGCAATTTTAGACTGATCGGTGGGATATAATGTGGGCTGCATGGTGAATATGAGAGAACATTGAAGCAGAAATCCGTTGCACTCCTCCGCCCCACCAGAGTAGGGCGCTGGTCGGGCCATGGGACTGGAAGATGCGGTGGTCGAATAAGTGCTCGAAAGTGGTGGTGCTGGTGGTGCGGAAGGCGTGAAGGTTGGACTAGGCGTGATGGTAGGATGAAGTGTTAATACCCTCTTCAATGAATCCACCAGCTCTTGAAAGGGATCTGGAACACTCATGCTGCCGCTGTCTCTTCGGTCCGGGCTAACTGTTACGGAAGCAGACAGACCACAAGGTAAGTAGTGATGTAATGTTTATTTAAACAGCTGAGTGTCAAGAAGATTCAACGTGCTGAATTTAGGTGAGTATCAGAGTTCAGAAGTGCAGAGTTCTTGAATATTATTTGTGAATGAAAGATCGCTGTATCTTTTGCAGGAACGGCAGGATGAGACTTCAGAGTGGAGAAGATCTTCGTGTGAAGAGGATGACAGGTGACAGCACACACTCACGCACCACTTGATGGGACAGACAGGCTTACGGCTCGGACACCACTCGAGTAGAGATCTGAACAGACTGGAACAGAACGGAATCGTCGTAGAGAACTGGTAAGTAAACACAGGTAAGTATAGTAGTGAAACTCGCAGAGAGAAGCACTATGAGTCCGCTTCGGATAAACAAGCCCGGACAATGAGAGGTGCGTGAGGTGTGCTTAAGAAGCAGTGGTGATTGATGGGGTGCAGGTGTGACTTATTAAAACTCAGGTGACTGTGATCGCTGGGTGATTGTGGTGGATGAACCTGGCCAATCCGTGACACCACCACACTGCTTCGGGCTGATTCAGTTCCATTAGAATCTTAAACAAAATTGTACGGAATAGGCTTAACAACTCCCCCTGCTAATACTGAATAAACCAAATTCTCTTCTGTCCTTAAAATTTTCCTTTCTAGATTTTTTAAACGAGGGGGTTCCCTGACAAAAAAACTGCATAAATGAAAGAAAACAGCTTTTTCTTACCTTTCCCTACTTTTTTTGTTGGAAATTCCTCGCTGGGTGGCTCGCCAATGTAAGAAAAAATTATGTGGACATCGAAGATCTCAAAAATGAAGTTTATTACAGCTTAGCAGTGGCAAGGTACACAAAGCACCTTGGGTTCACCGGCATCAGAATGAACCCAGAACATCCAAATCTTAAACCTTTATCCTGTTACAGTTTACAACTCTTAATGTAAATTAAGTTGCCTTGTTGTAACAGCTGTGGTCTGTATGTTAATGAAGTTGAGACACCCCATTGTCTGAGAAGGTTCTCTGTGTCCCATACCCATTCCCATTCTACAATTGACTACCATTTGCTCAGGATGTTATCAACCCAAATGGTCAAGAAAAAATATAACTTGACTGCCTTAATCTATATGATAATTAAGCCATTTTGGGGATGAGCTCATTCTAAAATATATTTAGGAGTGAAATCTGGGTCGAGGCAGACTACAATTTCTTACACAATCTTATAAGTGAAGAAGTTCATAAAGTCATTACTGCTGTGCTGCTTGGAAACTTCTGGGCTTGAAGCTTTATTTTTCGTTAGTTTAGCCACTGTTTCAAATAAATACCTAGGGTTTTGTTTATTTTCTTCTAATAGGGTTGAAAAATAAGCAGATCTAGCAGCTTTTAAGGCCTCTCTGTATGCAATCGTGCGAAACACCTCTAGTTTTGTTTTCTTCCAGTTGCGCTCCATTTTTCTGGCTGCTTTCTTAAGGGCCTGAGTGTGCTTGTTGTACCACGGCGTTGGACTATTTTCTTTAATCTTCTTTAAGCACATCGGAGCAACTGTGTCTAAAGTACTGGAAAAGAGAGAGTTAAAAGTTTCTGTCGCAATATCGAGTTCTTCTAAGCTATCTGGGTAATGAAACTGATCAGGAAGATTATTAATAAAGCAATCTTAAGTGGCAGAAGTGATAGGTCTAACATATTTGTAACATGGAGTCAGCTTTGCAGCCTTGGCTAAATGAAGTTTACACGAGACTAGATAATGATCTGAGATGTCTTCGCTCTGCTGCAGAATTTCAACGGCATCAACATTGATTCCGTGTGATAATATTAGATCTAGAGTATGATTACGACAATGAGTAGGTCCTGACACGTGTTGTTTAATTCCAATAGAGTTAAGAATGTCTTTAAATGTCAATCCCAATGTATCTTTTTCATTATCTACTAATATTAGATCTAAAGTATGATTACAACAATGAATGGGTCCTGACATTTGTTGCCTAACTCCAATAGAGTTTAGAATGTCTCTAAATGCCAATCCCATTGCATAATTTCCACTGTCTACGTGGATATTAAAATCTGCTGCCAGTACTAACTCTGATAGAAAATCAGCAAATTCTTTGATTCTGAATGGTGCCCTGGTGGCCTGTATACAGTAGCCAACACAAATGTCAAGTGGGATTTATCACTTACACTAGATAGTGTTACATAAAGCACCATCACTTAAAAATAATTATATGTGAAACTAAATCTTTGAGTAATACTGAAGATATTACTATAAATTACAGCAACACCTCCCACATTGCCTATCAAAGGAGGCTCGTGTTTATAACAGTAATCTTGGGGGGTGGACTCATTTAAAGTAATGAAATTGTCTGGTTTAAGCCAGGTTTCTGTCAAACAGCACATCTAGGTTATTATCTGTAATCATATAATTTATAATAAGTGCTTTTGAAGAAATGGAACATAATATAAAGCAACCTGACCTTTATCATTTGCTCATCTGTATTGTATCTTTTTTATATTTGCCGAGCATCAATTAAACTTTTACCCTTAAATGGGTTTGAGTTCCCCTTGTACATATTCGGGGAACAGACACATGATGATATCTAGGTGAAAGAGTCTCTATGTGTTGGGATTTATCTGATTCTGTGACATCAGATAGCTAGCAGATGGTGGGTTTAGCTAGTCTGTCTGCTTCCTGACCTGGGCCCCAGTTAGTCAAGGTTCAGCTTTAAGACTATATACCATATTACTAGAGAGAAGAGTGGCACCACCCCATGAGGGATGAATCCCATCTCTTTTCAACAGGTCAGGTCTACCCCAAAAACTTTTCCAATCGTCTATGAACCCTATATTATTTTGCGGACACCACTTAGACAGCCAGCCATTGAGTGAGGATAGTCTGCTAAGTATCTCATCAGTCCAGCGAACAGGAAGGGGCCAGAGCATATTACAGTGTATGACATCATACTTATGAGTTCACACACCTCTTTTAATGTTAATTTTAGTGATCTCTGACTGGTGAAGTTGAACATCATTAATGTCAACGTGAATAATAATCTTAGAGAATTTATGATTAGCATTAGCCAGCATTTTTAAATTTGCTTTGATGTCAGGCGCTCTGGCTCCCAAACAAATGACTATGGTGGCTGGTTTCTCTATTTTCAGAATCCGTTAACTAGGGCACTTTCAACAGGATTCTCAGTGGGTAAGTCACTGAGTGCGGAGAACATGTTTGATGTTCTAATTGGAACAGAACAGCGGTGTTTTGTCCCATGACTATGCCGTCTCATAGTCACCCAGTTGCCCTGCTGCATGGGCTCTACAACCGGAACCAAACAATTTACGGGGTTCGCTATGCTAGTCACATCAAAAGCAGTATCTAAAGCCCTTGCATTCTTACTATGCTCGATTAAAGTTTGGATGCGTGTCTCTAATTCTGAAATCTTCTCCATCAGCCTGACTATCTCCCTGCATTTATCACAAGTTAAACCCTCACCGCTGACAGAGAATGCTATGCTATACATGTGGCAGGCAGTACAAGTGACAATAACAGGAGAAGATGACTTGACTCACAGTGTTTGTTGACTGATCCGAAAAAAGATGGCAAGCATGCATGGCAGGTTAACAGACTAGCGAAATGCTATTGCGTAGTGCTAGCGATTGCGATTTAGATTAAAGCTAGCGATGTCAGATTAATGTGACAGACAATATTAGATAATATCCGATATATTGTGATGATTAAGTTATATTAAGCAATATAAACAGCAAGGAAAGATATGAAATAGAGATTGAAAACAAAGCTATACAGAGCAACAAACGCCATCCACTCAAAGTAATGTACAATGCATACATTCTACTGGTGTGTGTATTTTAATGTCTGTATATTAATATGGTTTAGGAGAAAGTATTGTGAAATTGAAAAAATGACACACATCACCTTAATAAAAAAAAGAAAAAAAAAGAACTCTCCTCATGTGAATGCAATTTCATCATTACTACTCTAGGATGAAACAATGAAGCACTGCAATACAAAACCCTCTTAACAAAATGGTGGCAAAATCACCCATATTTCAAAACCAGACCCCCACTACTATTGGGTCTCATCAGAATTAGCTGCTCTCCTCAGCAACGAAAGAGATTAATTGTCCCACCACATGTGCAATAATAGCTTGACTCCCAACCAATCGAGTGCGCAATGGCAGTCCACAGAGTAATTGAGGTGATTTGGCAAGCTCTGCCTCGCATACATCGTTCCATAAAGACATCCTATGTCACATGAGGACTGCCCACATATCGCCTCAAAGAGACCTGTGCCAAGGATGTGGTGTAAACATGAACTGGGGCATTGAGAAACCAATGTGTACAAAACAAATGTGTATGTAAATGGTCTCCGTCAGCATTGTGACTCTGACTGGGCTGTGGGCAATACACAGTGCTGATTCTCAGTGGAATCTGTTAGGTGTAAATATTGCCTCTGGTCTAAAATTAGACATTTGTCCATGTAAGAGATGACGTCCTTATATCTGAAAATGTGTATGGCATTACACCTGCCCGCAACAGTTTCAGAAGGCAATCCATTTATAACACACACACACACACACACACACACACACACACACACACACACACACACACACACACACACACACACACACACACACACACACACACACACACACACACACACACACACACATACCTTCACATATTCATTTTTATCTCATATGATACTCATGCTGTCAATACAGTAAATGAAACTTGAATAGGGAAGCATAGGAAACTTGATACTTAATATTCTCTCAATCTAATTTTATGCCTTGGAATAAATTAAAGGAATAAAATGAGTGGGAAATTTTCCCAGTTTCTCTCAGCCTGAGGCGGCTTTAATGGCTTTTCTCCACTTGGATGCAGGTGAGGGGGATTTGATTCCAGCTGAATCATGTAAGAACCTCCCCCCTGCCTCTCTTCATCCAGGTGTTCAGCCAATCCCTTCGCTTTCTGCCACTGGACAGTCGCCATATTCTTATTAAATCCTGCAGGCAGGCTGAGCACAGCCTTGACACGCTGCCCTCCAGTTAAAGAACCACTGCACAGCGTTCGTACATACTTATTTGAAAAGCAGGGATGAATGGAGGTGAACATGCATTTTAATGTGCATATGGGTTGTTTTTTATGCATTTGGGAATTTTTTTGTGAAATTTAGGAAAGGGAAATTTAAATCCTGCAAATGAATTGGTATCAAATGCTTTAATTGCTTAATATGCACTTCATTTGACAAACTTTAAGACTTGTTATCACTGAATATAAGATTTCAGCCCCACAGCATTAGAACGGATCTCTCTTCCCATCCCATGACATGCAAACTCATACCATCTGGAGAATTCGGGCCAAAACCACCAAAGCAGTTTCTTCCCTCAAGCTGTCAGACTCCACAACAACCGACAATGTCCAAACAGACTGACTGAAGTGTAATTGTTGAGGCATTGACCTTACAATCTTTACAAACTCTTTAAACTGTGACATCTGTAGACATCCCCTTGTGTTGTACAATATATTGTTTAGTGCTGCATTTATTGTTTCCTAACTGCCAACAACACGTTGGGCTGGTTTCTCTGGAGAAACTATAATTTGTCCTTTTTATCACACTTAGCATGTAATAAGAAGAATAATTTGACTTAGGACTTAAAATAGATTTCAAAGTTTGTCCCTATTTAGATTCTAACACCATGCTTATACACCCGGGATGCCAGCTTTAATGCATTAGTTTTGATAAGCTGAGCTTTTCTTACCTGCAGTCAGTGACACTGCACACTTCCACCAGGCCCCATATGCAAATTATTATTAATGGTGATTAATTTACTTGGCATCCTGTGCTAAGCCTGGTTATTAGAAAAAGAGAGTGAGAAGAGCGAAAAATACTCCCAGGTTGCGGTTATTAAGTCCCACCCCCAACCCAGCTTCCAGCATTGCTATAGAAACTCCCAATCAGTGACTGTTGTGCCCATGCGCTTGGCGTGGGTTTCGGTGGCGCAGGTGGAATGCATATGGAACAATGGCCCATCTGGGTGTGCCAGTGGCGCCCATTTTAATCACACTGTTTCCACAGTGCTGGCTGATGGAGACATTGAGTGGGCTGTTGGGAAGTCGCCAGAGCTCATCTACGGTGGGCAGAAATGGACCATAGAAGGAAGGTTGCTTCAGATTTGCTCACATGCAGACTTCTTTTGAAGGATTTAGTCCAGTAGTCAGCCAAAAAATCACTTTATACTTGATTATTGTAGTTTGTCTGCTCTCTGTATTTATTTCTGCTTTAACATAGGACTCTGCTATAGTTTTCTTCCTTGAAGGTGCACTGTAGGCAAACATCTATTTTCAAACTGTTTCTTGAAAATAAAATAGATGCCACTGAACCCACATCTCTCTGTAAGTATGCTCACTCAAACCATTATAACCAAACTGTAATGCAAATGCTAAATATTGCGGTGGACATGGAGGTGTGTGCTTAATGAATCATTCAGAGCACCTTATCAATTGAAGCACATTTAGAACAGTGAACAGAACTAGCGCAGGTTAATTAAAAGACAAAAGCCAAGGGGGTGCCTGGCAACTCTCCTGGTCTAAACCTATTTATGCCGTGCTGGGCGGATGGGAATTTTGGGGCTAGGAATTTAATATTGAGTCCCTCAAAAAAAACAGCAACATTGTTTCTAGATACATAAATAAGTCAAGACTGCACCACTCTTTGCAATTGTCCTATTTAAAATGATGATGTCAAAGAAACAGGAGACATAAAACTTGATTGCTAAATCACATATGCAAATGTTTAGTAAGAAATTAGAGAGTGGTTTGTCAGCTGGAATGTGAAGGGGCTTAATTCACCTGTTAAACGCAATAAAGTGATTGATCACTTAAAACATTTAAACGCTAAAATTGCTTTTTTGCAGGAAACCCACCTTAAACCATCTGATCATCTTAAACTTCGTAGAGGATGGGTAGGCCAACTCTACCATTCTTCATTTTCAAGTAAGGCCCGTGGGGCTGCAATATTAGTGCATAAGTCAGTACCTCTGTCCGTCTCTAAAATCATATCGGATCCCAGTGGTCGCTTTATTATTGTTTCAGGTAAAATTTTTGGCATTTCTCTGACGCTAGCTAATGTTTACGGCCCAAACTGGGATAATGAGGATTTCTATAAAAAATTTCTTTTTTCAATTCCTGATATAGTGTCTAGTCACCTTATTCTCGGTGGAGACTTTAATTGCTGTCTGGACCCCTCACTCGATCGCTCATCCACTAAGCCCATCTCTCCATCTAAATCATCTAAAGTTATTCAACTGTTTATGGAGCAGTATGCTGTCTCGGATGTATGGCGCTTCTTCAATCCCAGTGATAAGCAGTTTTCTTTTTTTTCTCCCGTACATGGTACTTTCACTCGAATTGACCTCTTTCTCATTGACAACAAGCTTCTTTCTTCTGTTAACAATTGTTTCTACAGTCCTATAGTTATTTCAGATCACGCTACTATCATAGTTGATATCTCATTTCCTGGTGTGTCCTTTACGCGATCCCCGTGGCGTTTTAACTCATTTCTTCTTACTGACCCGGATTTCATAAAAAACATTGATGGTCGCATTGATCTTTTCATTTCCACTAATGTTAATTCAGACGTGTCAGCGTCAACAATTTGGGAGGCATGCAAAGCTTATTTACGTGGAGAGATCATTTCTTTCTCTGCCTTTCGGAAAAAAAACACTGTTGAAAGGAGTATCTCTATCTCTATGGAATTGGCTGACCTGCAGTCCAGATGCGAGGATGCACCTGAACCCGAACTTATAAAAGAATTGCTTACTAAAAAGTCTGAATTTGATATATTGGCTTCCGACGGTGCAATAGAAGCATTACTTAAGTCTCGTCATAGCTATTATGAATCTGGTGATAAGCCAGGCAAAATATTGGCTCACCAAATCCGACAATCTGTCTCGGCTCAACATATCTTAAAAATGAATACGGTCAATGGCACAACTATTAACCCTCAATCTATTAATGACCAATTCAGGAATTTTTATGCCTTGTTATACACTTCTGAGTGTTCATCTGATGAGGCTCAGTTGGATAGTTTCCTTGGGCCCCTAAACATTCCTTCCATTGACCCCGAGACATCTTCTAGGATGGATGAGCTTTTTACGGTAGACGAAATTAAAGATGCGTTACACTCCATGCAGAATGGGAAATGTCCGGGGCCTGATGGTTTTCCTATTGAATTTTTTAAAGCATTTACAGATAAACTTTCCCCACTACTGCTAAATATGTTTAACGAATCTTTACAATGCGGCATACTCCCTCCTACTTTAAGACAGGCTACCATTTCACTTTTATTGAAGAAAGGCAAGGATCCCCTTCTCTGTAATAACTATCGCCCTATTTCTTTATTATGTGCGGATGTTAAAATATTAGCTAAAATGCTGGCAAGGCGTCTAGAGGCTGTTTTGCCCTCAATCATTTCTACAGACCAAACAGGGTTTGTCAAGGGAAGGCACTCTTTTCACAATGTCAGGCGTCTATTTGACATTATGTACTCTCCCTCAACTTCTACCACCCCTGAGTTGGTTATTTCGATGGATGCAGAGAAGGCATTTGATCATGTGGAGTGGCCTTATTTGTTCCATACATTAAAAAAGTTTGGATTTGGCTGTAAATTTATCTCGTGGATTAAACTTCTTTATGCTTCTCCTTTGGCCCGTGTCCGCACAAACAATGATTACACCGATTATTTTCCCCTTGGACGTGGTACTCGGCAGGGCTGTCCCCTTTCCCCCTTATTGTTCGCCATCGCTATTGAACCATTGGCAGTGGCCCTTAGATCTAGTCAAATGATGGGCATTATAAGAGGGGGCGCTGTGCACAAACTGTCTTTATATGCTGACGACCTTTTACTTTTCGTCTCTGAGCCAGACAGATCTATACCCCACGTTTTAGATCTACTGAAGGAATTTGGGCAGGTATCGGGGTATAAACTGAATCTTCATAAGAGTGAACTCTTGCCTATAAATTCCGCAGCCACAGCTTACCCTCTTTCTAAATTGCCATTTAAGACATCATTAAATCAATTCAACTATTTGGGCATCTGCGTAACTAAGAACTACTCTGACCTGTTTAACTGTAATTTCTCTCCTCTGTTGGATCGATTGACCGAAGATCTTCATCGTTGGTCTCTATTGCCTCTTTCTCTTGCGGGTAGGATAAATTGAATAAAAATGAATGCACTGCCTAAATTTCTGTATCTTTTTCAATGCATACCGGTTTTTATTCCAAAGCGTTTCTTTCACTCTTTAGATTGCACTATTTCTCAATTTATTTGGAATGGAAAAACTCCAAGAATACAGAAAGGCATTTTACAAAAAAACTAAGGAGCAGGGGGGTTTAGCACTTCCTAACTTCTTGTTTTATTACTGGGCTGCAAATGTTCGTAATATGTTAATCTGGTGCTGTTCCAACGATCAACCTCCACCCTGGTTAAGTATCGAGGAGGCTGCTTGTGGCAGCACTTCGCTTACGTCTCTTTTGTGTCTTCCTCTCTCGTTATCACCTTTAACCTTCTCCAGTAATGTTATAGTTAAAAATTGTCTTAAGATCTGGCGTCAACTCAGGCGGCATTTCACTTTACAGTCAACACCTCTTCTATGCCCTGTACATTCTAACCCCCTCTTTCCTCCCTCTCTTATTGATAAGGCTTTTGCGGCATGGGTGGACCACGGGATCATTTCCATTAAACATCTTTACATTGACGGAACATTCGCTTCTTTTGAACAAATTACTCAAGTTTTTAACTTACCAAGGTTCCACTTTTTTAGATACTTGCAAGTCCGTGACTTTGTCTGTAAGCATTTTCCGGGATTCCCCTCGATCCCACCCTCCACCATTGTCGATACCATATCAAATATCAATCCTTATCAAAGAGGGGCCATCTCTATGATTAATACATTTTTCACACGTTGCCCTTTGGATTCTGATAGTCTGCGGATAACCTGGGCTAGGGATCTTAATATAGACATAGAGACAGAAACATGGCATTCGATTTTGAAACGTGTTCACACGTCATCTGTTTGTGCTCACCACGGGGTTTTACAGTGTAAAGTGGTCCACAGAGTACACTGGTCTAAAAGTAAATTAGCCCGTATGTTCCCTGACATTGATCCAAGCTGCGACAAGTGTCATCTAGAACCGGCTAATCTAACTCATATGTTCTGGACTTGTCCTGCTTTATCTCTTTTCTGGGAGTCGGTTTTTGACTCACTTTCCGCTATTACTTCTGTCAATATCCATCCCTCTCCGCTAACTGGCTTGTTTGGAGTTTTACCTCCTAATTACTCATTGCCGTCTCATTTCGCTGAGTTGGTAGCTTTTCTTACACTACTAGCGAGACGTTGCATTTTGATGAACTGGAAGGGTCCTCGAGTCCCTTCTCATACTCGGTGGATAAAAGATGCCTTATTTTTTGTTAAATTGGAAAAAATTAAACACTGCCTTCGTGGTTCCATGATTAAATTTTCAAGAATTTGGTTACCCTTTTTTGAGCATGTTAAATCTCTGCAGCTGGATGCAGTCTCAATTGTCTGACTGACCGCCCAACCCTGCACTTTCAGTGGTTTTTCAGTTTTCAACTGGTATTATCGTTAGCAGCACACATTATTTTCTAAGTTTTGAGGTTACTCAACTTTACTTGCTGGACCTAGTTAAGGCTGACCTTGTCCTATTTCTGTATTATGACATATAACTCTGTTATATATTATATACTATACTAAACCTGTTAGTACTGTGAGGGATTTTGTGTTGGTGTTTTTGTATTAATGTTGTTGTTGTTTTTTTTTGTTGTTTTTTTATTTTATTTTTTTTTTATATTGATTGTTTGTCTTTGATGTTGTAAAAAATTCAATAAATAAATCATAAACAAAAAAAGAAATTAGAGAGTGTATAGTATGTGTGATATACATGCGTCACGACTAAGCGTGTTGTTTGTGTTTGGAGCTCCGTCGAATTGATTCATAATCCTTGATTTTCTTCTTTCACATTTATTTATAAACGAAAATTTTCTAGTTTTACAGCGTGTGAACATATCTCCGATACTATTCTTATATCAGATTGCTTTGATATCGCTACTTATATCCAACTTTCCGAACTTCCGCTACTAGCCTTAACCCGCTAGCATTGGACGCGTGGTCTCGCCTATCGATCGTCTTATTTACACCCGTATCACTGAAAGGATACGGGTTCTATCCAGGATTTCAGTCCTAAATTAATAGTGATATTGGTAGTATCACTGCTAATTTATTGTTCATCTGCTATAATGGCGAATAAATCGGATGTGCGTCTAACGTTACCTTTGAGTGCAGGTGAGGACACGTTCGAGCTGCATTCGGTGCAGTTAGAGCTGGAGTCCGTGGAGAAGCAGATCCGTGACCTACTAGAGAGGCAAGCCGAGCTGCGAAATCGGCGATTAGCGCTTGAAACATCACGCGCTGATGCTCACAAGTCAGTGGTTAGTAACTTTTTGATTCCGACCTCGTCTACTTCGTGTGTTTCTCTGCATAGGACCCGAGCACCCAGGACGCGATCATCCCTGGTTTCATTCACTCCGGCACCGACACAACACCATGGACCCTGGGTGATTCCACAGCGGAAGACGCGAGCCAGGACCAGAGCAAGGACCTCTCCGCCTCTTCTGTCGGACAACATCTCCAAGACGTTACACACCATATGACTAGTAAGTCAAAGTCCAAATCACAGTCTTTGCTGTCCCAACTTAATTGATATAAGTACCAATGTAGAACATTATATAGAAACTGTGTCTATTCCTCGTTTAGTGAGGTCAAATATTAAATCTACTGTAGGATCTAGGAAAAATCTAATTGTGATTAAACCAGAAAATCTCAATATTAGTGAACAAAAACAATTTCTAAATCTAGGTCTTCTAAACATTAGATTGCTCACACCTAAGGCGGTTATTGTAAATTAAATGGTCACAGATAATAGTTTCGATGTACTTTGCCTTACTGAAACCTGACTTAAACCAAATGATTATTTCGGTCTTAATGAGTCTACTCCACCAGGATACTGTTATAAGCATGAGCCCCGTCTGATTGGTCGTGGCGGCGGTGTTGCAACAATCTATAGAGATATTCTTAATGTTACTCAGAAAACAGGTCACAGGTTTAATTTGTTTGAAGTACTTGTGCTAAATATTATGCTCTTAGATGTAAGAAAGAAATCCCTATTATCTCTAGCCTTGGCTACTGTATATAGACCTCCAGGGCCCTATGCTGATTTCCTAAAAGAGTTTGCAGACTTTCTCTCAGATCTATTGGTCAATGTCGATAAAGCATTAATTGTTGGAGATTTTAACATACACGTAGATAACACAAATGATGCGTTAGGGGCAGCGGTTACAGATTTATTAAACTCCTTTGGGGTCAAACAAAATGTCACTGGTCCCACTCATCATCTTAATCATACACTAGATTTAATTATATCACATGGAACCAATCCAACCGATATAGATATTATACCGCAAAGTGATGATGTCACTGATCATTACATGGAAACTTGCATACTACGTACCAGGGGCGTAGCCAGAATTTTATTTTTGGGGGGGCCCATCTTAAAATGAGGGGGCAACTAATATATATATAGGCTATATAACCTAGGCTAATAGCAGCCTACGACATAGCTCGGCGATTATTATCTTTTACATGAGTCTACGAGGGCGATTTTAAAAAGTGTCAATGATGTCATCTTACTCAGCAAATATATGAAGAGTTTGGTTCCAAAACGCAACAAACCTTATAGCCTATAGTATAAAAAACTAAATATAAACTAAATATAGCCTATAGTATAGGCCCTATACTATAGGCTATATTTAGTTCCCGCAAAAAATCTGTATTGTATCTTTGGTCGATGTTGAAAAGTACATTTTTAATTTTACGTAAAATGCGATATCCGCCGTGTTATTCTGTCATGTTTTCTCCCTTTCCGTTTCCCTTTCTCTGCAGAATGCGATACGCTCAACTAATCACAGCGCAGTGAGCGCACCATTCCACGCTAACGGCGGCGCTTTGAATAAACCCGGCATCCTAGTTTTCCTTCTACTTTGTGATCCACAAAAAAATTAATAATAATAATAATTTTGACGGCATTGGTGACCCTGTGGTGGTTTCTGAGGTGGGGAAGAAACGTAAGCCATCGAAATCGAAATCATTTTAGGCTACTTGAGGAGATTAAGAAGATGAGGCACGCGGGAGGAGGAAAAATCTCGACTGTTGCTTGTTCTCACACGACAGCATCAAACTTCTGTCACGCTGACACTTTGACCCCAGGGGATCTTTTGAAAAACTTTCAACTGTTTTACTCAAAGTCAACGAAAACCGAGCAGGACCAAGCCATTTTACAGCTGATCGCCGTCAAAAAAGTTCAGGAGGTATTTCTTAGTGATGGTGATTTAATGTCGGCTATTTTTAGTCCAGTGCCTGTAAGTTAGGCCTATATAAGATTAATATTGACCAAGTTCAGAGGCTGTCATGTGGATCAACTTACTTTGTTGTGTATTTTCAACAGTTAAAATATGAAAAATAACTTTTATATCGATTCAATGGATTAATTGCATTTTGGAAGAAAAAAAAACTGTCATGAAGTTATTGCATTTTGGGGAGAAACTAATCCTTTTTTATAATACATATTTGAAAATCTAAATCTGGATTTGAAATTTGTATGTTATTATAACCTAAATATGCTATGTGAAAGTTTGAAACAAAAAATAGTGGTTTTCATCTTTCCACTCTATTGGTAAAGAAAACACATTACTCAAATTAATCATAACGGATTTATCGCGTTTTGAAACCAAACTCTTCATATACAACAAATAGGCTATACAGGAAATGTGGTCATCACTGGTTGTGAAGGCGGTTCATCAATTGCAAACAAGTCATTGCGCATTGTGCCGATCTGAGTCGAAGTCTCACCGCTATTCCTGTGATGAAATATGTGCGTTTCTGTCTCCTAGCCGCTTCACTCGCTGTCGTCTTGTAGTAAGCTGAAGCAAACTCAGATGTAGTTGGCTTATTTTCTCCTTCTCGCTCATCTTTTCGTGCGTAATATTGTACTTTGCACAACGCTGCCATTGTCACCGCATGAACTCCGCATGAACATGCACAACAAGTCAAATCAAGTTTGGAAACAGCCGCATTTTACCGCGCAGTATTTTGATTGGTCAATCTATCAATTAGACTAACACATCAACAATTTCTTATTTTTCTTATTTTATTTTAAGCAATCAGAAATCTGAGGGGGCCGGACATGTAAATGAGGGGGCCTAGGCCCACCCAGGCCCCCTCGTGGCTACGCCACTGCTACGTACTGCTGAAATTTGTCATGTTGCGCCACGTTATCGACCAGGCAGAACAATCCTTCCAACCACTATAGATAGATTCTCAAATAGCTTACCTGATCTATCTCAGCTGCTCAGTGAACCCAAACAAACAGATGAACTAGAGGAAATGACTAGCACTATGAGCACCATTTTCTCTAGTACATTAGACATTGTTGCACCAATTAGATTAAAAAAGGTTAGAGAGAAAACTAAACCACCATGGTACAACAGTGCTACGCATGTTATCAAGAGAGAAACTCGTAATTTAGAGCATAAATGGAAACAAACTAATTTAAAGGTCTTTAGAATCGTGTGGAAAGACAGTATGTCAAATTATAAGAAGGCCCTAAAAGCAGCCAGGGCTGAGCATCTCCGCAAACTAACAGAAAATAACCAAAATAATCCAAGGTTTTTATTTAACACCGTGGCTAGACTAACAAATAAACAGACATCACCTGAGCAAAATATTCCGTTACAGTGTAGTAGTAATGATTTTATGAATTTCTTCACTGAGAAAATAGAAAGCATCAGAAACACAATTGTAAATGTACAATCTTTAATGGTGTCTTATGATTCAGCCTCAATTATCGCCCCTCAAGAACAACTACACCGCTTTACAACTATAGGACAGGAAGAGCTAAATAAACTTATCATTGCATCTAAACCAACAACATGTTTATTAGATCCTATGCCTACTGAAAGAAGTGTTACCTGTATTGGAAGAGCCTCTTCTCAATATTATTAACTCGTCTTTATCTTTAGGTCATGTTCCAAGAATATTCAAGTTGGCAGTTATAAAACCTCTCATTAAGAAACCACAATTAGATCATAATAACCTAGCAAATTACAGACCCATTTCAAATCTTCCATTTATGTCTAAAATACTAGAAAAAGTTGTGTCCGCTTAATTGTGCTCTTTCTTGCAAGAAAATTATATCTATGAAAAATTTCAGTCAGGATTCAGGCCGCATCATAGCACAGAAACTGCGCTCGTTAAAATTACAAATGATTTACTTCTAGCTTCTGACCAAGGCTGTATCTCAATACTAGTTTTACTCGATCTTAGCGTTGCGTTCGACACTATAGATCACAAAATACTCTTAGATCGACTACAAAACTACACTGGTGTTCATGGACAGGCATTAAGCTGGTTTAGATCATACTTATCAGACTGCTACCATTTTGTCTGTTTAAATGGGGAAAAATCGAAGATAACATCAGTAAACTATGGAGTGCCGCAAGGATCTGTGTTAGGCCCTCTGCTATTCTCAATATATATGCTGCCACTTGGTAATATTATAAGAAAACATGGAATTCATTTCCACTGTTATGCTGATGACACTCAATTATATATTTCATCACGACCAGATGAAAACACTAAATTATCTAAATTGACAGAGTATGTTAAAGATATAAAATACTGGATGACGTGTAATTTTCTGCTATTAAATTCAGATAAAACGGAGGTATTACTTATTAGTCCAAAAAACTGCCCACAAAACCTCTTACAATACAACTTTAATTTAGAAGGATGTCCTGTTACTTTATCCATTTATCCTACTACAGTAAAAGACCTGGGTGTTATACTAGACCGCAACTTGTCTTTCGAAAATCATATTTCATATGTTACAAGAACAGCCTTTTTCCACCTTAGAAACATTGCTAAGCTACGTAACATGCTATGTGTTTCTGATGCAGAAAAGTTAGTTCATGCATTCATGACCTCGAGACTAGATTACTGTAATGCTTTATTAGCTGGTTGTCCTGCATCCTCAATAAACAAGCTACAGTTAGTCCAAAATGCAGCTGCTAGAGTTCTTACTAGGTCAAGAAAATATGATCATATTACACCAATTCTATCATCTCTACACTGGTTACCTATTAAGTTCCGTATCAATTACAAAGTATTACTACTGACCTATAAAGCCCTAAATGGTTTAGCTCCTGGGTATTTAACGGAACTTCTATCGCCCTACAATCCATCGCGCTCTTTAACATCACTAAATTCGAAGCCTCTGGTCATTCCTAGGATACCTAAGTCTACTAAAGGAGGGAGGGCGTTTTCACATTTAGCTCCTAAACACTGGAATGGCTTTCCTGATATTGTTTGAGGCTCAGACTCGCTGTCCCAGTTTAAAACTAGGTTAAAGACGCATCTCTTTAGCCAAACATTCACATAATACTTACCTTTTATACTACAGTTGAATCAGATCGAATGCATTAATATTATGAACAGCAGCTAAGCTAATTATTTCCCATCTGCTTTTCTGTTGTTATCTCGGGACGCTAGATAGGTTTGTCACCTCCAGTTTGTATCCAGCCTCTCATGGAAACTTCAGATGCCCCAACACCCGTGAAGAGACGACTCGACGCCCGTGAAGAGACGACTCGACGCCTGTGAAGAGACGACTCAACGCTGACGATATGTTATGCCCTAAAATTAATACATGATTAACTAACTGTATTTTTCTATGTACATTTCTGAAATGCACTTTCTGTAAAGCTGCTGTGAAACAATATGTATTGTGAAAAGCGCTACACAAATAAATATGAATTTAATTTAATTGATATGATGAAACTTATTCGTCATTTTTTTCTGAGCTTTCTTTTGAGATTTAATAAAGTGCTCTCAACTATCAAACTGCCAGAAAAAAGAAAAAAAAAATGTTTCACAGGTGGCCTCCAAATGTTTGAAACTGAAGGGGCATAATGCTTTGAGAATGCAGAGTTTAATTTAGTTTAGTTTAGTTTAGTTTTGTTCATTGATATTTAAGTGATTTGGCAGTAAAATGTGCAGGAATGTGTGGCATAATCCCAATCCTCTCCTCTTTTATTATATAACAAATAAGGAATCATTGTTTCTTAAATCTATTGCATCTATCCTGGTATTAATGTTAAAGGCAATGTGTGGATCTCAGTCAGCTTCCTCGTTCAGTAGTCAGGGCACTGATCAGGAAATTGCCCATTTTAAGAGATGTCTCAATAGCAAAATCCTACCAGTGCATTGAAGGGAGCCTCGATGCTCACTATGTTCACTTAACGGAAGTTCTGAAATGCAAAACATAAATCTCGTGAGCCAGCTCTCTATACATAATGACACACGAAATATGTTTTAAAAAACAAACCATTATTTATGTTTCAGCATAAACACACAGGTAATGTACATAATCTAGCTAACATTTATAATTAATTTACGGCTGAAATGTTGCAGGGATATGTATTTTAAATAACATAAACTTAGGGCACAACGGGGCTAAAGTCACAGCTTAAGAAAAATGTGCTTTTCACTACTTCCATAGTGTATGATTGCAGAACAAATATATATATAACATTGATGGAACACAGATTATGTGTGAAAATAAACCATGCTGGTTCAAAACAATCACTTTAGCAAAGTTTTTAGTATTTTCTGTTTATTTTGATAAATAAAATATTTTTTGTTCAATAAATATACTGTCATTAAAATGTTAATATAAAAATATATTTAAAAAATACAGAAACTAAATTATTTAAAAAATAAAAATTCTGAAAGTATTGAAGGAGATCCCATAATAATTATATAATTAATATTCATTAATAATTAAATTATGTATATACATTTACAGTAGTAGTACAGTAGTAACAATAAATTATATTTTATTATATTATATGATTAATATCATATTTTTAAATATGGTGATTATCTCGGTAACACTTTACAATAAGGTTTCATTAGTTGACATTAGTTAACATTAACTAATAATGAACCACTTCTGCAGCATTTATTAATCTTTGTTAATTTTAATTTCAACATACTAATACATGATTAAAATCAAAAGTTGTATTTGTTAACATTAGTTAATGCAATGTTCACAAACATGAACAAACATTGAACAGCTGTAGTTTTATTAACTAACACTAACAAAGATTATAAAATAACAAATCTATAGCTCATGGTTAGTTCATGTTAGTTAAATACATTAACTAATGTTAACAAATGAGACCTTATTGTAAAGTGTTACCATTATCTCTAAGGTGGACACCCAACTTAATATCTGATATTTACCATCTGAATCTAACAATGTCATGTCAACAAATGTTAAAGTCAGCCAGATGTTTATTATCATGTTAATTATCGTGCCTTGCATCCCAAAAGCCCTGCCTTTGACCCCAAATACCATACTTTTACATATTCTTCCGTTATTGAAAAACTATTTCTGAAATTACCTTCAACAAAACTGAAAATCATTAAGAAGACATTTGTTTCAAAATGTAGTCAATAATTTAATCGTTTCTCATTTGCTATACTTACATCTACAACATTAAAAAAAAAAAAAAAACATGAAATATTATATCAAATTAGCACAGAATCAACTTTCTCGTATGCGTAGCCACGCAAACCGGAATTATCCCGACAACATTTTATCTGTACTGAGGTAAAGTGAAAGTAAGGAGGCCTTCACAGGGGAGGGACTAGTTGACACTTCAGGACTGCGTTGTCATCGCGTCCAGGTACAGGTCCTTCATCAGATCTGGATACGGCCTGGATCCGTCGGACTGCAGTAAACCTCGGATAAACAGAGAGATTAATATTAGCTTAGACGCCATCCTTCTTATGATGTAACAAGTACATCAGGATTTATGGGGAGTGTTCCCGGTTCTGGCTGACCTAATCTATGTAGCCTAACATTGAATTATAGAAGTCTATAATGTGTTATGTGTATACTAGGTCAAAAAGATGTGTTTTTAGTCTAGATTTGAACTGACAGAGTGTGTCTGTTTCCCAGATAATGTTAGAAAGATTGCTCCAAAGTTTTTTTTGATTGCTCCAAAGTTATAATGCGTTAAAAGGTCATAATATGGTCATAATTCCTGGTTCTGGTAAGAACTCTAGCTGCTGCTGTACCAGCTGTAATTTATTTATTAAGCGTGCAGGGTGACCACCCATAATAGCATTACAATAATCTAGCCTTGATGTCATGAACGCATGCACTAATTGTTCTGCATTTTTCATTGAGAGCATATGACGTAATTTAGATATATTTTTAAGATGAAAAAATGCGGTTTTACAGATACTAGACACGTGACTTTCAAATGAAAGATTGGTATCAAAGAGCACACCCAGGTTCCTAACCGACAACGAGGACTTGACAGAGCAGCCATCAAGTGTTAGACAGTATTCTAGATTATTACCTGAGGATGTTTTTTGTCCAATAATTAGAATCTCTGTTTTTCAGAATTAAGTAGTAGGAAATTGCTAGTCATCCAGTTTTTTATATCAGCTATGCATTCCGTTAATTTTGTGAATTGGTAAGTTTCGCCAGGGTGTAAAGAAATATAGAGCTTCTTATCATCAGCATAACAGTGAAAACTAATGCCATGCTTCCTAATGATATCTCCCAAGGGTAGCATGTACAGAGTGAACAGCAACGGTCCTAGTAATGAGCCTTGTGGTACACCATACTGAACTTTTGATCGATAAGACATCTCTTCATTTACTGCTGCAAACTGATAACGGTCAGATAAGTATGATTTAAACCATGCTAATGCAATTCCACTAATGCCAACATAATTTTCGAGTCTATTTAAAATAATTTTGTGGCCGATAGTGTCAAATGCAGCATTAAGATAGAGTAACACTAATAGAGAGATACAACCACGATCGGATGATCGTGATGAGCTAGTCGCATCCAAAGCAGTATCTAAAGCCCTTGCACTCTTACAATTAACCTTGATTAAAGTATGGATGCGTGTCTCTAGTTCTGAAATCTTCTCCATCAGCCTGACTATCTCCCTGCATTTATCACATGTAAATCCTGTGCTGACAGAGAAGGCTATGCTATACATGTTACATGAAGTGCAAGTAACAATAAGAGGAGAAGATGACATGACTCACCGTGTTTGTTGACTGATCCTACTCACCTAAGTTGTTTGATGAACTCGTAAAAGGTACGAGCGCGCGCAAGAAAATCATTTGTGACTCTAATGAGAGCTGTCTTAGTACTATGGTATGGTCTAAATCCTGACTGAAAATCCTCGCAGATATCATTTCTTTGTTGTGAAGATACTGCCTTTTCTAGTATCTTTGACAGAAAAGGTAGATTCGAGATCAACCTGTAATTGACTAATTCTGTAGGATCAAGTTGCGTTTTTTTAACAAGCGGTTTAATCATAGCCAGCTTAAGGCTCAAGCCCCTGCACCTTTTGAACCTCTGAACGCCAGCGCAGAATTCAACATCATCTCTGTTTATACTGTGCTTCAGATAAACATCTCCTCAGCACCTGCCCAATTCGACCTCCGCGTCCGGCGGTAAGTTCCATTCAGCTATCTCCTAGAATTGAGACTCTAACTCGTACCAGTGTACATATCTTGACCTCCTGTGTGTGTCTCCCAGCGCAAGCCCTCATCGACTCCGGGTCTGCGGGGAACTTCATATCCACCCAATGTCTCCAAAAGCTGAATATCCGTCGACGCCACTTTTCCCGAGATCTTCCCATACAAATCATACAAGTCAAGTCAAGTCAAGTCAAGTCAAGTCATCTTCATTTATATAGCGCTTTTAACAATGTAGATTGTCTCAAAGCAGCTTTACAGAGATAAATGTATAATTTAGCGTAAGATTGTTTTGGCTTTATAGCGGTTCTTTAATAAAGTTATTTTCCAGCTAAAGTTAGTTTTGATTGATTCGCTTCCGTCGCAACGATCATTTGTTTTTAAATTAGGGCCGCCAAGACGACACCATTCTCTCTACACAGACTTTAAACGTGAACCTGTGAGAAATGCTGATGGCGTTCAGATGCGCATTAAGAACGGGTTCTATAGTTATGTGCGTTGATGTGTGCAGGTTTGGAATTCCCTAAAAACCAAGCCTAAACAAATTACTGGTGTTTCCTTACAGTTTTGATTCAGAATTTTATTTTATTTTATTAATTCGGGGTAGATACGCAAATTGAGTTTTCCCGACGACGCTTTATCTGTAGAGTGGGAAAGGGATCCTCCATAGGGAGAGACTAGTTGGCACTTCAGCACTGCATTGACATCGGGTCCAGGCGAAGGTCCTTCATCAGATCTGGAAATGGCCTGGATCCGTCAGGCTGCGGGAAAACCTTGGGATAAACAAAGACACTAAAATTAGCGTAGATGCCATTCTTCTCATGATGTAACAAGTACATCAGGATTTATGGGAAGTGTTCCCGGTTCCAGCTGACCTAATCTATGCAGCCTAATATTGAATTATAGAAGTCTATAATGTATTATGTGAACGCTATGTCAAAGAGATGTGTCTTTAATCTAGATTTAAACTGACAGAGTGTGTCTGCTTCCCGGACAATGGTAGGAAGGCTGTTCCAAAGTTTTGGTGCTAAATAGGAAAAGGATCTACCGCCAGCAGTCGATTTTGATATTCTAGGTATTATCAACTGGCCGGAATTTTGAGATCGCAATAGACGTGAAGGAGTATAATGCGTTAAGAGCTCGCTCAAGTACTGCGGAGCTAAACCATTTAGTGCTTTGTAAGTAATCAGCAATATTTTAAAATTGATACGATGTTTAATAGGGAGCCAGTGCAGTTTTGACAGAACCGGGCTAATATGGTCATACTTCCTGGTTCTGGTAAGAACTCGAGCTGCTGCGTTTTGAACTAGCTGTAGTTTGTTTATTAAGCGTGCAGGGCAACCACCCAGTAGAGCATTACAATAATCTAGCCTTGATGTCATGAACGCATGAACTAATTGTTCCGCATTTGTCAATGAGAGCATATGACGTAATTTAGATATATTTTTAAGATGGAAAAATGCGGTTTTACAGATACTAGACACGTGACTTTCAAATGAAAGATTGGTATCAAAGAGCACACCCAGGTTCCTAACCGACGATGAAGACTTAACAGAGCAGCCATCAAGTGTTAGACAGTATTCTAGGTTATTACGTGAGGAAGTTTTTTGTCCAATAATTAGAATCTCTGTTTTTTCAGAATTTAGAAGTAGGAAATTACGAGTCATCCAATTTTTTATATCAGCTATGCATTTTGTTAATTTAGTGAATTGGTAAGTTTCGTTAGGTTTTGAAGAAATATAGAGCTGAGTATCGTCGGCATAACAGTGGAAGCTAATTCCATGTTTCCTAATGATATCTCCTAATGGTAGCATGTACAGAGTGAACAGCAGCGGTCCTAGTACTGAGCCTTGAGGTACGCCATACTGAACTTGTGATTGATAAGACATCTCTTCATTTACTGCTACAAACTGATAACGGTCAGATAAGTATGATTTAAACCATGCTAGTGCAATTCCACTAATTCCAACATAGTTTTCGAGTCTATTTAAAAGAATGTTGTGGTCAATGGTGTCAAACGCAGCACTAAGATCGAGTAACACTAATAGAGAGACACAACCACGATCGGATGATAAGAGCAAATCATTTGTTACTCTAACGAGAGCTGTCTCGGTACTATGGTATGGTCTAAATCCGGACTGAAAATCCTTGCAGATATCATTTCTTTCTAGAAAGGAACATAGTTGTGAAGATACTGCCTTTTCTAGTATCTTTGACAGAAAAGGTAGATTCGAGATCGGCCTGTAATTGACTAATTCTGAAGGATCAAGTTGCATTTTTTTAACAAGCGGTTTAATCATAGCCAGCTTAAAGTTTTTTGGTACGTATCCTAGAGACAAAGACGAATTAATGATATTAAGAAGAGGATCTATGACCTCTGGAAGCATCTCTTTCAGTAGCTTAGTCGGTATAGGGTCTAACATACATGTTGTAGATTTAGATGATTTAACGAGTTTAGTAAATTCTTCCTCTCCTATAGCAACGAATGAATCAAATTGTTCCTCAGGGAGGCTACAATGCACTGCCTGATGCGATACTGTAGTAGACGGTTGCATAGTTATAATTTTATCCCTGATATTATCAATCTTATAAGTGAATAAGTTCATAAAGTCATTACTGCTGTGCTGCTTGGAACCTTTGGTGCTTGAAGCTTTCTTTTTCGTTAGTTTAGCCACTGTTTCAAATAAATACCTAGGATTATGTTTATTTTCTTCTAATAGGTTTGAAAAATAAGCAGATCTAGCAGCTTTTAAAGCCTCTCTGTAAGCAATCGAGCTCTCTTTCCATGAAATGCGAAATAAGTTTTAGCCAGGTTTCTGTCAAACACAGCACATCTAGGTTATTATCTGAAATCATATCATTAACAATGAGTGCTTTTGAAGTAAGCGATCGAATATTCAGCAACCCAAGCTTTAGCATTTGCTCATCTGTATTATAGCTGTTTTTTATTTGTTGAACATCAATTAAATTTTTAACCTTAGATAGGTTTAAACGTTTTTTGGATTTCCAAATTCGGGGAACAGACACAGTCTCTATATGATGATAGCTAGGTGAAAGAGGCTCTATGTGATGGGATTTATCTGACCTGGGTGACGCGAGGCCGCTAGCAGACGGTTGGTTTAGCCAGTCTGTCTGCTTCCTGACCTGGTGCCCAATTTGTCATGTTTGAGCTCTAAGACTATGAGCCATATTACTAGAGAGAAGAGCAGCACCATCCCAGGAGGGATGAATACCATCTCTTTTCAACAGGTCAGGTTTGCCCCAAAAACTTTTCCAATTGTCTATGAATTCTATATTATTACACGGACACCACTCAGACAGCCAGCGATTCAGTGAACACAATCTACTAACTATCTCATCACTCCTGCGAACAGGAAGGGGGCCAGAGCAGATTACAGTGCCTGACATCGTACTTGCAAGTTCACACACCTCTTTAATATTAATTTTGGTGATCTCCGACTGGCGGAGTCGAACATCATTAGTGCCGACATGAATAATGATCTTAGAGAATTTACGATTAGCATTAGCCAGCACTTTTAAATTTGCTTTGATGTCAGGCGCTCTGGCTCCCGGCAAACATGTGACTATGTTCGCTGGTGTCTCTATTTTCACGTTCCGTGTGATCGAATCACCAATTACTAGGGCACAATCAACAGAATTCTCAGTGGGTGTTTCACTGAGCGGGGCAAATCGATTTGTTGTGGTAATCGGAACGGAAGAGTGGTTTTTTGATCCGCGACTAGAGCGATCCCTCACTGTCACCCATTTGCCCGGCTGCACAGGCACTACTTCAGCTGGAACCGAATCATGTAAAGAGTTCACTATGCTAGGCACATCCAAAATAGTATCTAAAGCTCTAGCACTCTTACTATCCTCAATTAAGGTTTGGATGCGTGTCTCTAATTCTGAAATCTTCTCTGTCAGCCTAACTGACTCCTTGCATTTATCACATATAAATCCTACATTGCCAACAGAGAAGCCTATGCTAAACATGTGGCATGAAGTGCAGGTGACAATAACAGGACAAGACATTACTCATCGTGTTTGTTGACTGATTATTACTTACCTGAGCTTTTATTAACTCAAAGGCACGAGCGCGCGAGAGAAAAATAAATAAATAAAACAGCTGAGCGCACGGGTGGCGCGTTAACAGGCTAGCAGTAGCGAATTAGCGTGTTGTGCTAGTAGTAACGGAAGCTAGCGATGTCAATCTGAGATGTTGGGTAAGCTGTATTTAGTATAAACAACTACAAATTGTAGTAAATGATGGTTCAAAACAAAGAAATATGAGGCTAAGACGGAGCTTACAGCACCGAAGCAAACAAACTCACAGCAGGCAGAGAGGCAGACAGGAGCAATCGATCAGCAGGAGCAATCCAACACTCGCACACAGAGATCGGAGATCACGCTCAACGTGCAACCCTGAGTGGTTGCACGTTGAGCAAGGCAAGCTACTGGGACGAGGTCGAATTCGTCATTACACACCCACTCTGATTCTTCGCATCGGCTGTTTGCACTCTGAGGAGATATCTTTAATGGTGCTGGAGGAGTCCACCGCGGATATCATCCTGGGACGCCCTTGGTTAATACAACATCAGCCAACACTCCACTGGAAAACTGTGGAGATTCTTCGTTGGGGTGAAGATTGCCATGTATCCTGTCTTAGTTCTATCAAGAAAATTCATTCTCCAGTTCGCTCCAAGTCATCTACGGGTGAATCCAGATTTCCAGTCTGTTCTACTTCGGTGGAGAGCCCTGAAGTCCAAGTTCAAGTTGAAATTCCAGTGGAGTATCGGGCGTTCCAGGATGTATTCAGTAAGGTACTGGCAACGAAATTACCACCACACCGGCCATGGGACTGCGCAATCGACTTGCTACCCGAAGCCACCCTTCCTAAAGGTCGCGTTTATCCACTGTCCATCCCGGAACAGAAGGCCATGGAGGAGTATGTGGAAGAAGCTTTACATCAGCAGTTTATTCGACCATCTACCTCCCCTGCCGCTTCGAGCTTCTTTTTTGTAGCCAAGAAGGACGGAGGCTTGCGGCCGTGTATCGACTACCGTCATCTTAATTCACAGACTATCAAATTCAGCTATCCCCTTCCTCTGGTCCCTGCCGCCCTGGAACAGCTACGAGGAGCACGCATATTCTCCAAACTGGACCTCAGAAGTGCTTATAACTTGATCCAAATCCGGCAAGGGGACGAGTGGAAGACAGCCTTCGTGACCCCCTCAGGCCTCTACGAATATCTGGTTATGCCATTCGGGCTGTCCAACGCTCCTGCCGTGTTTCAAGGTTACATGAACGAAGTCCTTCGTGAGTTCCTCAACCGTTTCGTAGTTGTCTACATTGATGATATACTCATCTACTCGTCTTCGATGTCTGAGCACCGTCAACATGTTATCCAGGTCCTAGAGAAACTGAGAGAACACAGGTTATGTCTGAAATTGGAGAAATGCGAATTTCATACCACAACCGTTCAATTCCTGGGTTATATCATCAATCAACATGGCATCCAAATGGACCAGAGGAAGGTGGAAACCATCCTGGCCACAACTGGCCACAACCCTCCTCCGTAAAAGAACTACAACGTTTCCTTGGTTTTGCAAACTTCTATAGACGATTCATCCAGAACTACAGTCAAATCAGTGCTCCTCTCACATCATCCCTCAAGGGTCGGCCCAAGTCTCTGTCCTTATCTCCCACCGCTATCCAAGCCTTCTAGCGCTTAAAAGAAGCATTCTCCACTGCTCCCATCCTCGTCCATCCCAACCCGGATCTTCCGTTTGTGGTAGAGGTGGATGCCTCTTCCACTGGAGTGGGATCAGTTCTCTCTCAGCGGCAGGGTGAGCCACCCAAACTCCTTCCATGCACCTTCTTCTCCAAAAAGCTTACCCCGGCGGAGCGGAACTATGACATCGGCAACCGGGAGCTGCTGGCCATCAAACTGGCCCTCGAGGAGTGGAGGCATTGGCTGGAGGGAGCTAATCATCAATTTGAGGTAATAACAGATCATCGCAACCTCGAGTACCTTAGAGAGGCTAAGAGACTAAACCCTCGACAGGCCTGCTGGGCTCTCTTTTTTACACGCTTCGATTTTGTGGTATCATATCGACCGGGGAGTAAGAACTGCAAGGCAGACGCTCTATCTCGACTTCATCATGCCTCTGTTGAAGACCTTCATCCAGAGCCTATCCTCCCTCCAGCCATAATCCTCAGTCCAATCCTCTGGGAACTCGACCAACAGATCACCCAGGAACTGGCACGCCAACCCGCTCCGCCGGGAGGTCCAGAAGGGTGAATCTTCGTACCTCCACATCTTCGTACACCCCTTCTGGACTCAGCTCATACAGTTCCGGGCTCTGGACACCCGGGTAGCAAGCGTACCCTCTCGCTCCTCAGTCAACGGTACTGGTGGCCGTCCATCTCCGAGGATGTATCCAGGTTCGTCCGCGGATGCTCAGTCTGTGCCATAACCAACACCCCGAGGAGGCTCCCAGAAGGCAAGCTCGTGCCATTACCTCTTCCCCGACGACCGTGGTCACATATAGGGATTGATTTCATGACAGATCTACCCAAATCTGGAGGCTTCACCTGCGTATTCGTCGTTGTGGACCGGTTCTCCAAGGGCTGCAAGCTGATTCCCTTACCTGGTCTTCCCACAGCTTTTGAAGCAGCAGAAGCTCTCTTCCAAAATGTCTTCGGGAATTTCGGCATCCCAGAGGACATCGTCTCGGACAGGGGACCCCAGTTTATCTCTCGGGTATGGCACGCCTTTTTCAAGCTCCTCGGGGTCACCGTCAGCGTCTCTTCTGGTTACCATCCTCAGACGAACGGTCAGACTGAGCGGAAGATCCAGGAGATTGGACGTTACCTGCGAACATACTGCCACCATCCAGATGACAGCGTCCAGGACAGCTGGAGCCGCTACCTCCCTTGGGCCGAGTATGCTCAGAACTCCCTTCGGCAGAACACCACCGGGCTCACCCCCTTCCAGTGTATCCTAGGATATCAACCTCCACTCTTTCCTTGGTCGGGTGAGCCCTCGGAGGTTCCAGCTGTCGACTTCTGGTTCCATCAGAGCGAGGGGGTATGGGACTCAGCTCATGTGCATCTCCAACAGGCAGTACGGAGGCACAAGGAACATGCGGACCGTCGTCGACTTGATCCACCTCAGTATCGGCCAGGACAAAAGGTGTGGCTATCGACTCGGGATATCCGCCTCTGTCTGTCTTGCCGTAAGCTGAGTCCTCGATTCATCGGACCATTCACCATCCAGAGGCAGTTGAACGAAGTAACTTACAGGCTCAACCTTCCCCCTCAGTACAGGATTTCTCCATCATTTCACATCTCTCTACTCAAACCTTTCACTGACCCTGTCACTTCTGTTCCTTCAGATGACATTTCAACGGATGTACCTCCTCCTCCCGTTCCTGTAGAAGAGGAACAGATCTATCGCGTCCGTATCATCCTGGATTCCCAGCGGCGAGGTCCCCGTCTGGAATATCTCATAGACTGGGAGGACTACGGGCCAGAAGAATGCTCGTGGGTTCTACGTGATGACATCTTGGATCCTACCTTACTTTCCCAGTTCCATGAAGACCATCCGGACCGTCCTGCTCCCAGGGGTCGGGGTCGACCTCGCCGCCGGCAGCGAACTTCTCAGTCGTCGAGAGCCGCCTCGGGAGGGGGGGGGGGGTACTGTCAGGATTCCATCTCCACCACGGTCATCATCACCTCCTCCCATTCCCTCTCTCCGCCCACTCATTCATTCTCCCGTTCATTATCCCCGGACTACTGATCACCGTCACCTGTGTCCCATCACCAGCACTCCCTTTATTAGGTGCACTCTCCTTGCAGTCACTTGTCTGGTCTCGTCATTTCATGACTCACAGACTCCCTGAACACTTACCTGGTCCCTTACCTGAGTCGCGATCGCCTTCCATCTGTCTGCCAGCCATCTTCATCGATCCTCCATCATCTTCACCTGCAAGAAAGAAAGAAAGAAAGACTTTACCATTCAGCTAAGCATATTCAGATTATCTGTGTTGCTGTTACTCACCTTTTGTCTTCATCTCCGATTCATTCTGCAATTAAAGCATTAAACTTACCATCTTGTCTGTATCATCTGTAAACCCTGACATATACACTATTGCCACTAACAATAATAATACAAAAAATATTATATATATATATATTTTTTTTTTTTTTGGCAGAAGCATTTGACTGAGGTGAAGTGGTAGGCGGAGTTTCCTTTGCAGCACTAGCGCTACAGCAGTTCGCCGCGAGTCTTCAAACCACGAGCAGCAGGTAACGTTAAGCTAATATGGAAAAGTTAAATTTATCCTACCATTCTAGGCTACAGTATAAGTTGTGGCAGCATGCGCGTTTTGCTTAACTAAAATAAAAGTATAACTTGATTTCAGCCGCATTCTGAGTCTGACAATGTCAGACAAGGCAAGGCAAGCTTGGGGAAATACATTGAAATGAAATCTTAAGTCCATGTCCAACTCTAAATTGTAAGGAATTTATATCTTTGATTTCATAACACTTTACAATAAGGTTAATTTGTTTATTATTCATGTATTAACTAACATGAACTAACCATGAGCAACACATTTGTTACAGTATTTGTTAATAATAATACGCCTGTTAATTGTTTGTTCATGTTATGTCAGTCAGTGCATTAACTAATGTTAACAAATACAACTTTTGATTTTAATAATGTTTTAGTAAATGCTGAAATTAATATGCGTTTGAATATATGTGCGCAGGTTTGTAATTCCCTACAAGCCAAGCCTAAACAAAGTACTTGTCTTTCCTTATAAATTTTGATAAAGAATTTTATTTTATTTTGTCACTTCGGGGTAGGAACGCGAAACGAATTTTCCCGACAATGCCTTATCTGTAGAGTGGTAACGGGATCCTCCATAGGGAGAGACTAGTTAGCACTTCAGCACTGCGTTGTCATCGGGTCCAGGCGAAGGTCCTTTTTCAGATCTGGATACGGCCTGGATGCGGCAGGCTGCGGGAAAACCTCGGGATAAATACAGACACTAAAATTAGCATAGACGCCATTCTTCTCATGATGTAACGAGTACATCAGGATTTATGGGAAGTGTTCCCGGTTCCGGCTGACCTAATCTATGCAGCCTAACATTGAATTATAGAAGTCTATAATGTATTATGTGAATGCTAGGTCAAAGAGATGTGTCTTTAATCTGGCTTTGAACTGACAGAGTGTGTCTGCTTCCCGGACAATGTTAGGAAGACTGTTCCAAAGTTTTGGTGCTAAATAGGAAAAGGATCTACCGCCAGCAGTCGATTTTGATATTCTAGGTATTATTAACTGGCCGGAATTTTGAGATCGCAATAGACGTGAAGGACTATAATGCGTTAAGAGCTCGCTCAAGTACTGCGGAGCTAAACCATTTAGTGCTTTGTAAGTAATCAGCAATATTTTAAAATTGATGCGATGTTTAATCGGCAGCCAGTGCAGTTTTGACAGAACCGGGCTAATATGGTCATACTTCCTGGTTCTGGTAAGAACTCGAGCTGCTGCGTTTTGAACTAGCTGTAGTTTGTTTATTAAGCGTGCAGGGCAACCACCTAGTAGAGCATTACAATAATCAAGCCTTGAGGTCATGAACACATGAACTAATTGTTCCGCATTTGTCAATGAGAGCATATGGCGTAATTTAGATATATTTTTAAGATGGAAAAATGCAGTTTTACAGATACTAGACACGTGACTTTCAAATGAAAGATTGGTATCAAAGAGCACACCCAGGTTCCTAACCGACGACGATTGACAATGACAATGAGTAGGTCCTGACACGTGTTGTCTAACTCCAATAGAGTTAAAAATGTCTTTAAATGCCAATCCCAATGCATCTTTTTCGTTATCTACATGTATATTAAAATCACCATCAATTAGGACTTTATCTGCAGCCAGTACTAACTCTGATAGAAAGTCAGCAAATACTTTGATAAAGTCTGTATGGTGCCCTGGTGGCCTGTATACAGTAGCCAGCACAAATCTCCAACGTGATTTATCATTTACACTATATATTGTTACATTAAGCACCAACACTTCAAAAGAATTATATTTGAAACTAGACTTCTTAGTAATTCTGAAAATATTACTATAAATTACAGCAACACCTCCCCCTTTGGCTTTCAGACGAGGTTCATGTTTATAACTGTAATCTTGTGGGGTGGACTCATTTAAAGTCATGTAATCGTTTGGTTTTAGCCAGGTTTCTGTCAAACACAGCACATCTAGGTTATAGTCTGTAATCATATCATTAACAATAAGTGCTTTTGAAGTAAGGGATCAAATATTCAGCAACCTAAGCTTTATAATTTGCTCATTTGTATTATATCTGTTTTTTCTTTGTTGAAAATCAATTACATTTTTACTCTTAGATGGGTTTGGAAGTTTTTTGTATTTCTTAATTCGGGGAACAGACACAGTCTCTATATGATGATATCTAGGTGAAAGAGGCTCTATGTGATGGGATTTATCTGACCTCAGTGACGTGAGACAGCAAGCAGACGGTCGGTTTAGCCAGTCTGTCTGCTTCCTGACCTGAGCCCCAATTCATGTTTGAGCTCTAAGACTATGTGCCATATTACTAGAGAGAAGAGCAGCACCAGAGCGAATTACAGTGCCTGACATTGTACTTGCGAGTTCACACACCTCTTTAACGTTAATTTTAGTGATCTCCGACTGGCGGAGTCGAACATCATTAGTGCCGACGTGAATAATAATCTTAGAGTATTTACGATTAGCATTAGCCAGCACTTTTAAATTGGCTTTGATGTCAGGCGCTCTGGCTCCCGGCAAACATGTGACTATGGTGGCTGGTGTCTCTATTTTCACGTTCCATGTAATAGAATCACCAATAACTAGGGCACATTCAACAGGATTCATAGTGGGTGTTTCACTGAGTGAGGAGAATCTATTTGTCATGGTAATCAGAACGGAAGAGCAGTGTTTTGTCCCGCGACTACAGCATCTCACCGTCACCCAATTTCCCTGCTGCACGGGCTCTACTACAGCCGGAACCGAACAATGTACAGAGTTCACTAAGCTAGTCGCATCCAAAGCAGTATCTAAAGCCCTTGCACTCTTACAATTAACCTCGATTAAAGTTTGGATGCGTGTCTCTAGTTCTGAAATCTTCTCCATCAGCCTGACTATCTCCCTGCATTTATCACATGTAAATCCTGTGCTGACAGAGAAGAGCATAGCCTGCATACATGTTACATGAAGTGCAAGTGACAATAAGAGGAGAAGATGACATGACTCACCGTGTTTGTTGACTGATCCTACTCACCTAAGTTGTTTGATGAACTCGTAAAAGGCACGAGCGCGCGGAAGAAAAAAAATAAAAAATAAAGAGCGCACGGATTGCATGCTAACAGGCTAGCGAATTACTAGTGTGTTGTGCTAGCAATAATGATTTAGATTGAAGCTAGCGATGTCAGGTTAATGTTTGATGTTGAGTAAGCGATATTTAGCAGTATAAACGACAAGGAATGATAGTAAATAAGTGTGTTTTGCTAGCCTCAGCCCGACACAGTTATCATTTTCACGTCCTGCGCCACGTTGTTTAAATAGCAAATGCATTTGCGCCCATTTGTGCGCCCATATCAAGTCAAGTCAAGTCATCTTCATTTATATAGCGCTTTTAACAATGTAGATTGTTTCAAAGCAGCTTTACAGAGATAAGCGTATAATTTAAGGTAACGGAGATTGTTTTGGCTTTATAGTGGTTCTTTAATAAAGTTATTTTCCAGCTAAAGTTAGTTTTGACTGATTTGCTTCCGTCGCAACGATCATTTGTTATTAAATTAGGGGCCGCTAAGACGACACCATTCTCTCTACACCGACTTTAAATGCGAACCTGTGAGAAACGCTGATGGCGTTCACATGCGCATTTAGAATGGGTTCTATAGTTATATGCGTTTGAATATACATGCGCAGGTTTGTAATTCCCTACAAGCCAAGCCTAAACAAAGTACTTGTCTTTCCTTATAAATTTTGATAAAGAATTTTATCTTATTTTGTCACTTCGGGGTAGGTATGCGAAACGAATTTTCCCGACAACGCCTTATCTGTAGAGTGGTAAAGGGCACTGGCGGAGCAAGGGGGTGGCCATGGGTGGCCGTGGCCACCCTTGGTCTAAGCTTGGCCACCCCTTTGGCCACCCCTCTTACAACTGCTGTTTCTGTCTCTTTTTTGGTTGAAAAAATTGTGTTTTTTAAAACGCTGAACTGTCTCTTTAAGACCACAAAAAACGTGAGACTTTTCAGACGCACACTCCAACTTCACCTCAGCGCCAGGCGCAAGTCAAACGAGTGCGGAAATGTCCAAGTGCCGAATGAGCTTCAGCAGAACATCAGACAGTGATATGCACATAGTAAATATAGAGTCAATCTTTCTCAACTGGTGGGTTGCAAGAACGTTTTGAGTAAGTCGAATAGTGTGCAGTCAACAACAAACGTAATTCTCTTTTTTTCTGATGCTACTTTTATTTCAGAAGATGTGTGTGAAAGCTTGTGACACTTCTGTCAGATGCTGAGAAAAGGGCGTTGTCCTTATTCAGTTGGCTATCTTTGGTAAGATGAGATGTTGTCAGGCCAAATGTCAGTAAAACTAACTTTTCTGTCAGTATTCCATGATTCCTAATTCACTACTATCTCAATTACAATTAAGTACAAATTAACTTTATTCAGTTGTGTAGGCACTAAAACAGACCAAAACATTATAGTCAAATTATTTTTTATGAAAAAAATAATTAAGATTTCTGTGCCACCCCAAACTGGTTGCTGGCCCTTGCCTGGCCACCCCTATGAAAAAATCATGCCTCCGCCACTGGTAAAGGGATCCTCCATAGGGAGAGACTAGTTGGCACTTCAGCACTGCATTGTCATTGGGTCCAGGCGAAGGTCCTTCGTCAGATCTGGATGCGGCAGACTGCGGGAAAACCTCGGGATAAACACAGACACTAAAATTAGCGTAGATGCCATTCTTCTTATGATGTAACGAGTACATCAGGATTTATGGGAAGTGTTCCTGGTTCCGGCTGACCTAATCTATGCAGCCTAACATTGAATTATAGAAGTCTATAATGTATTATGTGAATGCTAGGTCAAAGAGATGTGTCTTTAATCTGGCTTTGAACTGACAGCTTCCCGGACAATGGTAGGAAGACTGTTCCAGAGTTTTGGCGCTAAATAGGAAAAGGATCTACCGCCAGCAGTCGATTTTGATATTCTAGGTATTATTAACTGGCCGGAATTTTGAGATCGCAATAGACGTGAAGGACTATAATGCGTTAAGAGCTCGCTCAAGTACTGCGGAGCTAAACCATTTAGTGCTTTGTAAGTAATCAGCAATATTTTAAAATTGATGCAATGTTTAATCGGCAGCCAGTGCAGTTTTGACAGGGGGTTGCAAACTGCCCAAGCGATTAAGTCGCTACTCTTGGCACAGCATAGTGGGACAACCACTGAGCTTCATCAGACATAAGCAATTACATAAACAAATCCCAGAAGATTTTAGCAGCTAATATCACTACCTGAAGGCCATAAACATATTACATGCTGCTTAGTACAATCTATAAGAAAAAATCAGTAGAAAAATGGAAAAGGTACTGGTAATGTTCTGCCAGGAGATTACCCGTTAAGTTTACGGACATTATTTTAACGCTGAAACACAACACAATGTAATGTGCTATTCAAAATAAGGGTAAAACATTTGTGAAAGATCAATATGAAAAATTCTTTCATATTCCATCATAATGGGAAAAGCACTGAGCTTCATCGAACAAAAGTAATTAAACCCTCGAAGATTTCAGCTGCAGATATAGCTACCCAAAAAGTAGGGTTTAATTAATGTATGTAAAAAATCAATATGGAAAATTTCTTTATATTAACAGGACATTGTGCCCTATTTTTGCAGACTTTTCTTAGGGTGCATAAACACTTTTTTATAAGTGAATGTGGCTAAAAGTGAATTGTCTCAATAACCTCTAAAAATTCTGACAGGATTAACATGTTAAACCCACACTGCCCTTATGAATAATAACTGTGTGATGGATGCTAATGTGTTAGGTGAGATGGACTGAGAATGTATGTTCTCATGGCACTGTGATCTCAGTGTGTGTATGGTTATGCCCCGTTTGCCATCTGCAGGGAAGGGGCGGAGGGCCGCTGCAGTACAGTTAAGGTATTGTGTGTGCCCTGACAAGGAGGGTAATGAATTTGTCTGAAATGAGGAATGGGAGATGAGGTGAGAGCCAAGTCGAGTACAACTCAAGAGCTTATTACAGTTTTTTACAATCGCTATGACAGTTTTTTCAATACATTTAACAAGTTTCCTAAACTCTTAACACACCAACACACCTAAAACACACAATTGGCAAAACGGTTAATTTCATGCTCAAAATCACACATTGTAAACTAAACTCCAAAACTTATTTTCAAAATACAATAATACACTAACACAATACACAATGTCTAACAAAACACTGCAAACATGTTTCAAAATCAAATAATTATTCAAAACACTAACACATGTTCTCGTTCAACAGGAACATTTAGTCAATCATAACACAATGACAAAAAAACACTATCATCAGCTGAAATTACAGAAACTGCATTATTTTATATGTCAGGTCTGCCTTTATACAATAGACAGTATATTGTATTGATCATAGATTGTGTTTTGCACTGCAGTTTTTTTTTTTTTTTTTTTTTTTAAGTTGCTCTACATTTTTGTTTTGTTTGTAATGTAAATGCATGCATTTTGTTTTGTTTTTTTGCATCAGAAATTCAATACAACAAAATAAATGCCCCTTCTTAGAGTAGCTTTATAGAATGTATGGTTTATGAAAAAAAGAAGACAGAGACAGAATTGCTGCAGTAGCGGCTTTATTTGCAACAGGACATTTCTGCAAGATAACAAAAATATGTAATATAGCTGCCATTTACAGTATTACTGTATGTGAAAATACAAAATATACAAACAGAAAAAGCGTCATCTTCTAATCTGCGCAGTCTTCTGCATTTGTACATGTTCTCATCACACCTGATATCTTCCCTGGCAAGGCATGGGAAGAATCTTTTGGCATGCCTTATCCTGGCAGTGTTCAGCTGTGATGTCTTGGTATACAGCATCTTTTGCATACAGGAGGGACATTTGGTCCTGTGGACTATGGTCAAAAACCTTTCATCTCCAGGCTGAGAAAACTCCTCAATGGGGTTGAGGAAAGAGAAGTAAGGGGCAAGGAAAATAGACATCATCCTCTGATGGGCGTCAAACCAGGCTGTGACTATAGACGGTAATGGTGGAATGCCACATTGTCCCATATTTGCATAACTTCAATCAGCTTTTTCTCACTAGCAATGGAATAAAATACAGGGGATATATTTGTGTTTCAGTTCACAATATAAGCAGCTGTTTACCTTTACTTTAGCCTGCAAGGTTAGGTTTAGAACATGGTGTTTTCTGTTCTGACATACAGTGTTAAAGCATTGGTAAATTTGGCAGTAAAAATACATTGTTTTGTTCTTGTTTGAGCTTGTGTGTAAAAGAAGTTCAAGCATTTTAAATTTGTGTTAATTGTATGCATTTTGTGTTAAAGCAACAAGAAATGTGTTAATAGTATAGCTTACACAGACGGGTGTAGTGCTAACTGTGTTAAGAGTTTTGGAAAATTGTTAAAAGTATTGAAAAATCTGTCATAGCAATCGTAAAAAACTGTAAGAACTGTTCTTATTTTCAAAGGTGTCATGAAGTACACTGAAAGTGTTGCGGAGAGAAGAATTTAAAAAGCAATTGTGTTTAAATTTAAAATGGTCTAAAATCCCTCTGCAGTCAAGACTACTCAAGACACACACACACTCTCTCTCTCTCTCTCTCTCTCTCTCTCTCTCTCTCTCTCTCTCTCTCTCTCTCTCTCTCTCTCTCTCTCTCTCTCTCTCTCTCTCTCTCTCTCTCTCTCTCTCTCTCTCTCTCTCTCTCTCTCTCTCTCTCTCTCTCTCTCTCTCTCTCTCTCTCTCTCTCTGATATTTTCAGCCAGCAAGACTCATTTGTTACAATCTTGGCCCAACATTAGACAGATCCACCTACGGCCACTCTATCCTATTTTTTTTTTTATATGCTCTAAACAAAATTACCATGAGATAAGATACTTAACTTCAATCTTTATTAGCTATACAGTAAACACACAATGCAGACAAGAGTATTTTCTTTTAAACAACTTTTGGTTGGAGTGGTGAAGAGAGCCCACTGTTGGCTGGGAATGAGCTTTTAAAGCCATTTCCTGTGAGCTACGTCCATCATTGCTCTCCATTTCGCTGCGTTCCCCTTGTCAGCCATTACTCATCACTGTAATGTTGTGCTGGGCAGAGCCCCAAAACCTCAACTCACAATGGGGAAAGAAATGGAGAGAGACCAAACACCCGACACAAACGCACATAATACTAAACGTTGCCATGGATGGGATACTGATACTACTGAGTGCAGGTTAAGCCACCTTCATAGGTTTTGCCATCTTTGGAAAGTTCCAATATGTTCAGTGATGGTTTAGGTTAAAAGTCAATGCATACATTGGGTTAAAAATGAAATGTTGCTTTAGCATCCATTAGACACAACCTATTTGTTTTAATAACAGTTTAAGTGTAATTCTGAGTCCCTCTAAAGTATTTGGCAAAAACTACAAAGGCAGAAAGTTGGGTTTTAACTGGGAACCATATATGTATTTTTAAAACTCTTCACCATTCCACTCCAGATTTTCTCAGCAGCCATAGGCCGGTTCTGTATGGGCCTCTGGGGCTCGGGTAGGGAGAGGTCCTGTTGGGATGGAGATATGGGATTGATGTTGATTGTTTTAGCATGTGAGACTGCAGGGGAGGACAGGCACCGCTGCAGACTGGCTGCCTGTACTGAGGTTAGATAAGGTGAGAGCTCAAGGGCTGGAATGGTTCTTCTGGCCTCACGCCCACCTGTAAATAAAGTTATACTCACACAGGATCCTCTGTACGAGACCTTGTTTTGCAGTATTTAGAAAGTGTGAATGCTAAAGTTTTTCTTGCAGACTAGATAGATATTTTTTTTCCATTTGATATAATCAGGGCTTTTCGTACATCAGAATGAAACTTTCTGCTGCCTTAACATAGTAAAACAAAGAGATATTAAGCAGAGCACAACACACGTGCCTTCACCATAAACCACAAGTCTATCTTATCTGCTGCTGAACTGCTGCCAGTGATTCCATTCACATAATTGACTTGCGCCACAAACCCATCCAAATGAATTTTTGTCCCCTCACAATGCACTCTTTCCTCATTATTCATAATTAGCCATAGAGTCTTTCTGTTACAACTGAAGAGGTACTGATAATGATTATGGCAATGATTGTGTTTTTGCTTTTGTTGTTTGGTGTGTTTCAGAATGAGTTGTTGAACTCAGTATAGATGCAAATCAGCTGTATTGTTGTTCAGCATCAAAACTGTCCAAAACCCTCATAAATTGGTGTTCACACATACAATTATATATAATTTGCTCATAATATCTCATGTGCTCATTGTGTGCTGTTTATAAACACTTTGTGGTATGCACCTGAAACTGCGGTTTCACTATGAAGTATTTTGACACTTAAAAATGTCTGATTTTATTCCCAATTTTCACTGATATATATCTTAAAATATGTCAGTGCCATTGTTTTGCCTCAAGATGCACACGAATAATGTTTTTTTTTGTTTTTTTCTGAGGCATGTTTATAAACGCTACTTAAATATCCTAATTGAACTAAGGCCTACATCTGGCTTAATTTAAGCCTTGTCTGTGAAACCAGGCCTTAATGTCATTGCATTAGATACATATTACATTGATAATTTCCTATTATCAATGTAAAGCTGCTTTGGAACAATCTACATTATTAAAAGCGCTATATAAATGAAGATGACATATCAAACGTGGCATCAGCAAACAAAGCTAATTTGAAGGTAATTTTTGTGAATGTTTAAAGTCAGATCTAAGACTACTTAAGTTTTTGTCTTTTTGACAAAGACAAAAAAAACAACATGGACATCAGTACGACACACAAGGTAGAACATTTTTATGAATATCCATAAAATCCTGGGTAGTGATGCCAACAAGTTACTTATTTTTCGTTACACAGATAAGATAATTATTTGTGTAGACCGCTCTTTAACTGATATTTCAATTCACATTTATTTGTACAGCACTTTTCACAATACATATAGTTTCGAAGCAGCTTTACAGAAAATACATCTGGCTTTTTGATTTATAGAAATCTGTTATCAAATGTGACTGTCAAAGTGATGCCCGTATGTCAGAAATTTACAGTTCTAAGTAATTACAAATCATGCAGTTAGCACACATTATGTATTCATTTTCAGCAGAAAAATAAAATTGCTTATTAAAGCAGTTGTGATCATAATGATTAAAATATAAAGAAAAAATAACTAGTATAAGTGTAATTTGCACTGATAACTTTTGAGACGATCATGCTGGTCCATGTTGATAGATGGCAGTACAGTGTGAAACAGTGCAGTGGTATGATGCAGTATGAAACATTTAAGTGTATATGAGAATAGTGCATTTTGAAGTATAGAGTCATCAACAATCAGCCCTAAAAGCAACATATGTCTGACATCTCTGATCAATATTATAAAATAAACATAATACAACTAATCTCTGTATTCTGCTTTAGTTGAGCATGCACATGTCACTCTCTGACATTGTAGTATATCACCCTTAAATCCTACTTTTCCCTGGTGAGCTTCCTTGGGTGAAAAAAATCTCTGCCTGGTTACACACAAACATGCAAACTCTCCCCCCACCTTTCTCATCTGATAATCCACTGGTCACAACAAGACTTCCACATTACAATGGAGACCAGCAGAAGCGGAGATGCCCCTCAGGTTTTCTATGCTAATCTGAATATGCAAGATGAGGAAGACTGGCACCACTGCCAATTTGACAGATGGACAATTAATCTGAGCTAATATGGCATCTTAGCCTGAATAAGAATTGCAGGATTGAGAGCTGGACCAGCTACAAACCACAGCTATGTTTCCCAAGGATACATAGCTTTAAGAAATGAGGCAGAGAGATGAAACGGCCATGGCTGTTTATTCATATGGCTGTGCACCATATTTTGGTAATTTAAAAAATCAATAGGCTCTATAACATAGAAGCGCAATGAATAAATGCACAAAATTAGTACTATTTGATTAAAAATGCACAATGACTCATTAAGACATTAAAAGTTCATGACCTACATCTGTCATTTTAAAAGGGTTGGGAATGTGTCAACTATACATTAGGCTGCACCCAATACTTGTACAGACACAAATCCCACATCCAAAAGAGTTGAAAAAAAAGAAAAAGAAATTGGTGGTTATTAAAAGTGTCTTTCTTGCACTTTATTATAACTAGAGTTTAGAAAGCACTTGAAGCATGGAAACACCTAATGTCTGAAGAGTGCAATATCAGTATAAATAGATTATCTAGAAACAAAGACTGATTGACAACCAAATGGACAATCTATGGAATTACTGTAGTAATGAAAATTATGTGTTTCTGAATTTACAAAATTATTTCCTGAAGGGAATTTTAGTTGTTTAAATATTGATTTGTCTCACATCTGGAGGGCATATACTGGAATATACTAGAAGGGATGATTTCAATCACTTTAGTGTGGTTATGGTGTTATTCAGCCACTAGAGGGCGATGGTTTGATCAGCCTTGTGACCCTGCAGGTATGTTCTGTAACAGTGACTCACTGGCACTGCATTCTGCATCGTTTAATTTTCATTAGCCCTTATGCATCCTAATCTTATTTTAGAAAATTAAATCAGCATGTTTTTAATAAAACACCTTTCTGCTTTCCTCCCACAACATTTCTCTACAGCATTAGCCTAAAAAGATGTGGGTATGTGCTGTATCTTTTACTTTAAAAATACTGAAACTGAGACTGACATAATTTACTTTGAATACCGTGGTATATATTTGAAATCACTGACCCTTTTTATTACGAATGTAATAGATGAGATCACTATCAGTAAAGCCTAGCAAACACAGGTGCAGAATTCTCTGCTTCCCACCCCATTTTTTAAGTTAATTAGCGATTTGTTCTATGGATATGACAAAAGGATTATTCTCACTTGCCCTGCTGTTAATCAGGACTTTCAAAGCATATTTTTACTCCAAATTCTAGTTATTTTTCCAAACCCTAATCTCTCCTTCCAGATGGTCCGAGTCTGTCTCTAATATAATTGGCTATAAATCTGGTGTGAGTTACAGCCTAACACATTGGAAAGACAGGTGCACGTTTCTATTTTCCCTTTTTTCTAGAGGCCCTAAGTTTCTGTGAAACTACTATGATAACACATGTCCATTGTGAAGTGAGAACGAAAAAAAAAAAAAAATTGACACATTCTCTCTCTGTCCAAATCCCCATTCTGATGAAGCTCTAGCCTCGAATTATGAAATTCTCAATGGCTTGAGTAGCGCAATAGACACATGTGTCCTTGAACGTGTGTTATAGCACCAGAGTTTTCCACATTATCTGATAACATATGTCAGGAATTAGAGAAGGAGGTGAAAGCAAAGCAACGTGACACGTTTGAGGTGTCTGTAGTGTTTGAGGAGATCTGCGAAGAAAAAAGAGCGCAAGCGAACAGGGCTACTTGAAGGGATGGAATGAGATAGCTCAGGGGAACACTGAACATCAAGCTTGACCCCAGTACTCGTTCTCCACACTTGCTCCACTCAGTGTGTGATTCCTCGCCGAAGCCATCTGGCCCTCTCTCTCCCATTCCCACTCAACATATTGTCATTCCCTCCCCCCGTCCCACTCACACACACCCTAACACCAATCTGTCCATTACCTACGCCAGCTTCGCAAGTGAGCCCACGCTCCTCCATTTAAGATCCCTTAAACGCTCCCAGTTGCTCTTTTCCCTCTTCAGTCGCTTCAAGGCCGATATCTATCCCTTCAGCTCTGAATGGCCGAGGACCCCATCCAGCAATCCTATGGAGACATCGGGAGGGGGGTGTCTTCTCAAAAGCAGCCCCCCACTGGGGATAAAGGTCCTCTCCTGTCTACACATGAAAGAGCGTGTGAAATACTTGTGAGTTCCAAGACGTCCTAACATGTGTTGAGGTGGGAGGAAAAGGGATCATAGTCCTTAAATTCTCACTCTCCTTTGACCGTTGACTCTCACTGCGTGTGGTGCGTACAGCTTTGTGATAGTTACTGTTTGGTGTCTAGATTGATTTGATGTGGAGAATTATACCTAAATACGGAAAGGATTGACCTCTGTAACCCTACTGTTGACAAAATAAATAAATAAATAAATACCACAGATGCATTTTTAAGGACCAAATGTTGTCCTTCAAGAGGTCAAGTACATTCAATGATCTCACTTTTCCTAAATAATCAGCTTTCAATGGTAATGTGTATTTAAGAATGCATATCCTGAATGACAATAGGTCCTCGCTGGGACTCATCTCTAATGGACCTTAGCAAAAGTTCATTGCTAAGCTATTAATTTCCCTCTTCCCCATTTGTCTGTCCCTCCTATAACCTCTTACATCATTTGGTAATGAATGGCCAATCACAACATATCAGAAGTGTAGGAAAGCAGCCAATCGGAGGGAAATGTTTCGTGTGCCCTCTTGCACCAGGTCAGCCACATGGGCAGCCTGTGCCACCTTCTGTCTTTGTGTGTATAAGTGAGAGACATTCAGGTATCGCTGGCCAGCAGCTGTGGTGAGATAAAAAAAAAAAAAAAAGTGTTTGCCAAGACCAAGAATGCATGTAAATGAAACCCACAGACAGGCCAAATGTTACAGCAATGCATAATGTCTCATCACATGCCATGTGGTGGTGAGGGTTATAAAATGTATTTGGGATAAATCATATTCGGAGCTTAAGTCTTTGTCTAATTACTAAGCTTTGTTTGTATATAAATAGCACATTATGGTGAAACATGGATTACATTTGAATTTTATTTTTAAGTAAGAATCAAAGGGACAATTAGAATGATTTTTTTTCCTTCTCAGCTAGAATGATTTCTCTATGCAAAGGTAATAATATAGTTAAAATTATATAGTATAATATATAGAATAATATAGTAGTATAATGTATGTGGATCAGTGACATGATGCTCATTTTTATAATTTATTCAAAAATAAATAAAAATGCAACATAAAAAAGGAAATTATTAAATTTAATTTATTTCATATATAACACACACACACACACACACACACACACACACACACACACACACACACATATATATATATATATGTATATGTATATGTATATGTATATGTATATGTATATATATATATATATATATATATATATATATATATATATATATATATATATATATATATACTTAACATACTTAACATATATTGTAACATACAGTTGCAATCAAAATGATTTAACCCCTGGAGACTGTAATAATTTACAAATATAGGCTTGTTTTGTATTAAATGTATCTATAACAATGTAGTGGCAAATTAAAAGGGATAATGCCAATATATAATGTAATGCTTTTGAGTTATAGGATTTTTTTCTGAATTATTCAACCCCTATTCAACACTGCTATTTTTAAGTCACTTATTTGTATGCTATGGTCCAAAAGCCTTTGGAAACTATAACAATACTGAGTTAGCTTGTGCTGTTACACATGTATATATCCTAGTGAAAAATAAATATACTAAAATGTACTTGAAATACATTTATTTTATGCTAAGTATACTATAAATACATTTAAATATTTATGTACTTAATATAAATACTGTGCAATTGTACTTTTAGGATTGGTAAGTCTGCTAAAATGGAACAACTAATTTTGTAGTATATTTGATTGTGCTAAAGTGGAACTATTGCAAGTATACTTTAGGTACATTTTAAATATCTTGCATTTAAAGACTGATGCTATACAGAGATCATACTATCCTTACTAATAGTGATATTAAAACACATTTTAGGCTTAATATTAAGAAATGTGCATTGTGCAATAAAGAAGTACTCCAAATAAAGTTTCATTATAATATTCATATCAGTAACTCTCAAGCCATATGTCAGTACATATGTTAATGGATTTGTAGTATTAGTATGACATAAATGTATTTTAAATAAATTTTGGTATAGATTTATTTATTTTTTCCCACTAGGGTATTTAGCCCATGCATGTGCTAAAGTTGCGTAGTAAATATGGGCAAATCAAAAGAGCTCTCACAAAAGCTATAGAGGAAAAATTGTTTTATTTCATTGGAAAGTCGGTTACAAGAAGAAAATTTCCTAGAGACACAGTTGGCAGCCTTATTCATAAGTTTAAAATTCATACCAGAAAACCTGATCAGAGCAACTGAGACCCTCAATTTACTGCCGAAGACTTGCAAGATGACCTGATGAGAGGAAAAAAAAAACATTTCAAAGCAGAGTATAAGAAGAACACTAAACAGCATGGCCTTCATGTTGGGACATCTTGCCGAATACCACTCTTTGACCAAGAAGAACATTAAAGGCTGACTTGAATATGCTAAATTAATTTGAATATACCAGTTTTGCACTCATGGTCCAGTGGTATGTCTGGTGCACAAAAGGCAAAGCTTATGAGCAGAAGAACACGATCTCCATGTTCAAACATTGATGTGGTCAAGTCTTGTTATGGAGGTGCTTTGCTGTTGCAGGAAGTGGAAATCTTGTATGAAGGACGTCATCAATTCTGTGAAGTATCAAGCCATTTTGGCAAAGATGATGATGCCTTTGGTGCAGATACTGAATCTTGATGATCAATGGACTTTCCTGCAGGATATGTTAATTATAATGTATATTAAACCTTTTTAAATGATTATGATGAGAAAACGGAATTCATGGTGTAAGATATTTTATTACTTTTTTACTTGATGGTTACACAACAGGTAATTTCAGTGTCATATTTAAACTTTTCTTGAAAATGTTTTTTTTTTTTTTTTTTTTACATTATTATAAGACACCAACACAAACACAAAGAGTATATTTCTAAGAACTTGGCACTCTTTTTATTTTATTTTTCATGGTCATACTTCTGTGTCATTAAGCCAAATGAACTGTGCTGTGTTATTCCTGTAGACTTTTATTTTAACCCATCCAACTTCTCCCCTCCTCTCTTGGAGATCTTAGATAGCCAAAACACTGTGCCAGTGCCAGCGCCTCTTTCAATGTCATCAGCCACTGAGCTGGGACCGGGTGCCCGCTCTTCCCACTCTGGACAGTCCGTGTGTGACTTTCAATGTTGCCAGACAACAATTTATAAATTTACAATTTTACAATTTACAATTTATAAATATATAGAAAGCTAGACTAGACACAATAGTGACCCCTGTTGGGCAGGGGTCATTTCAGTCAAGGATTATTTAATAGTTGCATATAGTATATCAGGTTTGTTTCAGCACTCGGTTTCAAAGCTGTAAGTCTCAATGATTTGATTTAATCACACAGACAAAACAAATTAACCTCTGTGGCTCACTGTACCCTGGTCCAGGCATTACTTTACACTCTCATAAAACCTTCTCAAAAACCACTTAAAGTGATAGTTCTTTCAAAAATTAAAATCAATTACTCACTTCATGTCCTTTATGTTCGAAACAAATGAAGATATTTTAATGAAACTAACATTTGTCGTTTCAAATAGTTCATAAAGAGATTGTAAAACGAATCCATATGAATCGAGCAGTTTTGTCCAAATTTTCTGAGAAACTATCACTTTATATGATGAACAGATTGAATGTAGGCTTATAAACATAAACACATATAAACATTGATCAGCGAACATTAAAAGAAGCTCATATGTACTTGCTTGATGTACGAGAACAAACCTGGTTCTTGCGGAAGCTCAAATGTGCTGCGTAACACAAGAATGAACATAATTGGTTCTCGCACAACAAGCAAGTATGTTTGATCTTCCGTTTAGCATATCGTATCAGATCTGTTCATTGATTAATGTTTATATGTTAATAAATGCCTAAATTAAATCTCTTCATCATATACAAACAAGTCTCTTCAATTTTTTTTTTTTTTTACTAAACTACTCGATTCATGTGGATTAGTTTTACAACCTCTTTATGAACTTTTTGAAGCGTCAAAGTTTTAGTTGTGCAGATGAAAATTCTGTCATTATTAATATCATAATTTGTGTTTCGATGATAAACAAATGGGTTTGGAATGACATGAGTGTGAGTAAATAATGATATAATTTTCATTTTTGAGGCACTAAACCACTGTATTCACTTTATTCTCCAGGTTGGGTAGATGACAGCTGGTGGGAATATTGGGTATCATTATGAGTTGCGAGCTGTACCCGTGCGCTCCCAGGCTTTGAGGTCCAAGACTAATCACTCAACCTTGTGAGAGTCAAGATTCCCAGGCCTTCAAGAGTCCCAAACGTAGCCGCTGTCCCACACACACAGATACTCCCCCTTGGTCCTCCCCTCTGTGCGAACGCACTCTCATCTTAATGAGCGTAGAATTGGAAATCAGGCCTGATTGTTCTTCGAGCGCCTGCCTGGAGGCACGTTAGCGCTGGATGGAGGACTTGGGCCCTGAGAAGTCATACGTTTCTCTCTTGTTTTATTGTGAGCAGATCAGGCTCCACAAAGGGCTCGTTAGCTGGTACCCCTCCTCCTCTGTCTCTCTCTCTTTCCTCTTCACCAAGCGGCAGCTGATTATGAATATGGGCTTTGGGTTCTAATTGAAGAGCTCTTTGGTGAGGGGACGTGCTATGCCATGGATTGGAGTTTTAGAGCTTCCAGTGGCTCGTCCCCTCACCATGGTTCAGGATCACATGCTTAATAATACAAAGGCGACTAGGAGGGCTTGGTTGAGGGGTGGGAATCTGCAGGCACCTGACATAAATATTATATGAATCTCTGGGTCATGATTCAAAAATATAGTGATTCTTTAGTGGATAAATTCCTCTGCGTTATACAAATAATTTTGTGTGCACTGACCTAATGTTACGATGCGTTTTGTCTTCTTGTTCTGAATGCTAGTCAACCTCATCTATCTCAAAAGTATTAATGTAAAAATTAGCCTAAAATATTTAGCTTATTTTACTGTATATTGATACAGTATAGTGAGGTAAAATATCGCAATATGTTAAAATATAGATTTTCCCCCCACGCCTCATTTAGTCAAAGAAGGTGTTAAAAAGGATTGTTTACCCAAAAAGTAAAAGTCTTTATTACTTACCCTCATGTAGTTCCAAACCTATATGTTACCATAGTAATATGTAACCTATATATTAGTTCTGTCATGTGCGATAGAGTGGAAGTCAATATTTTCAGTCAATGAATAAAGTCATAAAGGTGAGTAAATGAAGACAGAATTTCATTTTTGGGGGGTACTACTCTATCACTTGTAAAGGTAAAAAAAATTATTCAATTGATCCAATTAATTAATAGGTCTCTGAGACGAGCCTGCATTGATGTACAGTTATTCAACTCTGTAATTTCAAATGTGCCATTAATTTTAGAGGAGAGAGAGGTGTAGAGATCTCAATGGCCAGATTTATGCCAGTTCTAACATGTCTGTCCTTTCTGTCCTTGAAAAGTGCTCAGTCACACTGTCAGCATCTCTAACACTGCGCTCAGGAGCCAAACCACAGCATGCCAAAATCTGAGCTCACCGCATGAATATCACCAACTCACTGCGTGTACAGTCGCAGTGCTGGAAAAATGAACAATGTTTGGAGCAATGCATTAAATTAAAGACTGTGGAAGACATATGAACATGATATGACATAAAAAAAATACTTTCCCCACAATTTCTTTGTGCACAGTTACATTCATTCTGAATACTTCTGTTGACGAATAGGCTACAGATGGTGCCCAACCAGAATGCCTATTACCGCCGCGCCAGCCGCCGCGGCGAAATCACCGCGGCGAAAATAAGCCAGCCGCATTTCAAAGTCGTTCCCGAAATGACCGCCAGGTGGCGCAAAGGGACATTGTGCAAATCAGCAGCAATTGCCGTATTTGAAAAATGTAAAAGGGGGTAAATATAAAACCCTAAGCCTAATAGGCATATTTTTCATATATATAAATAGGCCTATAAGGCTACAACAGAATAGAACTAAAGATAGAATCAATTTTAGAACTGAAAAAATAGAATCAAAAGTTAAAAATAGAGACGATATTAGGAGCAATGACGCTGAATATTTTTACTATTCTATTGAGGAATTAGATAAATGAAGAGCTCTCGTGAGCGATACAATTGCATAGTAATTTATAGTGATTTCAAAAGCAGTCCTTAAAAAAAAAAATGCATGGAGTAGTGTGGCATAAATTTTGAGAGATTACGCGGAACGCGTTTTAGTTAAGATCCTGGTTTCAATGCCCTTAATCTATATTGGCTTGGCTACTGCTTTAAAAAAATGACACAACGCGTTTTGAGATTGTTTTGAATTAAACATTGAAGTTTAAAATGTAGTGTTTTGGCATACCAGGCCGAGTGGCGTTACGCATTGTTCAAAAATCAGGTTTTATTCTGGCATGTTGAATTGGCGTTAGAATTTTTTTTTTTTTTGATTTATTAGATTTAGATTTTAGATTTCGTTAGATTTATTTTTTCTCATAACAGCTAAAATAACTTAATATATGCCTTGTCTTAATATGACCTACTTAATATAGGCAATAGGCATATAATAGCCTATATAATAAATTAGCAAAACTTGGCCACTAAATATTTAATTTTCAATTATTTGAATTATCACAATTAAAGTTTTAATTTTATTAAATTGAACAAGCTCAACAATCAGCATTTAATCAAATATTCTAAAAGATGTATTATTAATAATAATGTTATTTCAACATAATATTTCGTTATATCATAATATCGTTTTGTCGACATAATATGTGTGCGTGCAACAAGCAAGATGTGTATTTGTAAATCCGGTGATGCGTGCATTGATTTTTATCAATAAACTAGTGTTTTCTTGACGATCGCCATATTTGTAGTGAACGCACCTAGAGATAAATGCACATAAAGACATAATCTGATTATCAGAGAGTAGCCTTTTCTTTTCGTTTTGAATTATTTCGTTTGAAGGCATTTCAAGCTTTGTGTATTTGATGTATTTATCATGTCTGTGTGAGGCATACGCTGAGTTTCGTTAAGTTAGGATGAGATGCGCTCCAGCTGACGCAAGTGACCGCGCGGGCGCCTCCATGATTAGTGTCTGTTATATTTGCTTCTCTTACTTATTAAATACAGGCAATTGGTTGATGAAAAATTGGTTAAAATTAAGATACAATTTATAGAAAACGAAATTCACTTTAAAAAAAGGTTTTCTACTTAACAAAACTTAATGAAGTGGTCAAAATCATGTCTGACCCACTCCATATCCATCTCTCGATATAGCCTAATGCATCCTATCTTACTCGTGCTGTTCACTTTTCATATTCAACATAGATGGAAAAAAAATAATTAAATGAAACCTTGTAACGAATTCACACTGTAGGGTAGACTGTGTACAGTTGAGACACCTTAAATAAGTTGCGTTCGCAGCAAGCACAAGTTGTGATTTTTGCTGTGCACTTGCATATTAGTGTCAGCTGGGAAGGAAATATATACCAGACCTCTTGGAACTTTAATTGAATACATAGCGTTGGTAAAGCATACTGAAATTACATCCCTACAAATTTATTAGGCCCTACTGAAAATAAATGTATCGAATTTAAGCAAAGTAGCCTAAATGTTAAGACTGTAAGCCCTTTGCTTTTTACTTAGCCTATAAAGGACTCTTACAGCCGACTTTGTGTTAATATAATTTGTAGAGGATTTTTTTTAACTCAAACACTAACACTGAAATAAATGAAACTAAATTATTATAATTTTTTTGGCACAGATCACGACGAGTGGCGCTATGCATTGTTCCAAAGCCAGGTTTTATTCTGGCATGTTGAATTAGTGTTCGACAAACGCGGCGGCGCGTTCATTTGAATGAAGAGCGCTTCTCGCTCGTGTGCAGGGCCGGCCCGCGGCATAGGCGGAATAGGCAAATGCTAGGGGCGCCACTCATCCATAGGGGCGCCCGAATAAATGAACGAGTGAATTTTTTTTTATATATATATATAATACTATTTTAAAACCATTAATTTGAAATACTACCAAATAAAGCAAAAAAAAAAAAAAAAAAAAAAAAGTCCGGCTCATCAATCTTCCCCCGCCCAGCTAGTGCTTGAAGTGCGCCAGAAAAAGAGCGCGCGCGCGATCAGTTGTTTGTAATTTGTTGTGTAGCGTGTGCGACGCCGCATCCAATGTAGACAGCATTGCTCGTAGAAACGGGCCTGGCAGCTCGCGCCAGTTCTAGACACGGTGAAAGTTTCCTGATTGTGACGGATGGCCGAATTTACATGACATATTATAAATGAGCATAATCTGCGATAGATATATAAGGTGCCAAAAAGAAGAGAAGAGGATAAAAGGGGATAAAGACAGAGGTAAAGTGATGTAGTGAATGAACAGTTTATCTAATTGCATAGGAGTAGGGTTGGGTACCGAAACTCGGTTCCAATAGGGAACCGGTTCCGACGTAAACGGTAGTAACCAGACCGAATAAGAACGAAACTTTCGGTGCCTGATTTCGGTGCCTGACGTTTTTTACCGCCCCCAATAAAACATCTCGCGGCACGAATGATCCATAATAAAACATCTCCAGTTAACCAGCAGAGCATTCATTTAATTCGTTTGTTAAATAAGAGATCTAGCGCTGAAATGTGTTTTTTAAATCAAGTGATCAAAGTGCTCTTTGCCGCTGCAATCAGTGGCGCGGTTACAGTGTTTTCTCTTGGCTCGCGCACACACTTGGCTTCACTCGGACGCGCGCTTCAATACGTTGCGGAGATCGATCTATTTATGAGGCGCCGTCTATATGATTATGTGCGCGGAGAGTTTGTGTGTGCGTGTTCGCGTCTCAGATGAGTATGTGCGCGGAGAGTTTGTGTGTGTGTGTGTGTGTGTGCTCGCGTCTCAGATGAGTATGTGCGCGGAGAGTTCCGCGCGTCTCGTGTGTGTAGAGTTTGCGTGTGTGTGCGTGAGCGACTTTAGAAGTTGTGCATTTCATATGTATTAGTTTGAGCATTCAGTAGTATACATGTATGTGTGACTACCTAGTACATGTGTATGCAAGGGCTTCATATGTGCGTGAATGAAGTTTGATTTAAGCCCTAGATGGCGCCTCATATCTATTCGTTCTGGTGAAATCTCAAAATATAATGGACACAAAGTGTCCCTGCTTGATATACAACCACTGATGAGCATAATCGGTTTTAAAAAATAAATAAATAAAAAACTACGAATGCGGATTAGAACCCAAAACCTCTGACACGCTTGACTAAAGTTCAAGTTCAGCTGCCAGTGTTCCTCTTCGGGTAAGTCTAGTATTTTAATGACAACTGCAAATCTTGCATATCAAGTATGAAGTATATCAATATCAAGTATATTTATATGGCTATACTGTGTGTTAAATATTTCTGCTCAGTGTCAGATATTTCTGTTTTGTAAAAGTCATAATATGAGAAGACAAAATTTTGATCTTAACTCAAGTGTTTTGTGCTACATCAGTAGCCTTTTAAAGGGCACAATTTTTCATTTAATCACACACACACACACACACACACACACACACACACACACACACACACACACACACACACACACAGAGAGGTATTATTTTTTTGATAAAGTGTGTGCGGTTTAGTTTTCTTAAGTACCGTTTCAAGAACCGTTTAAGCACCGGAACCGTTTGAAAAATACCGAGTAGGTACTGGTATCGGATAAAACCTAACCAATACCCAACCCTACATAGGAGTAAGATACTATAATTTCATGGCAGTTATTTTTACCTTAAACTTTATGCTAGCAGTTGTTCTGAGTTCTCCAGAGGCCCCAGACTGTGTGATTTTGTAACAAGCATGTCAGTTTTAAGACTTTTTTTTTTATTATTAATGTTTTACTCTACAGTTGTGCAGTTTTGGGGGGATACTGTACAGGCCAAAAGATTGGAAACATTACTATGTTTAATGTTTTTGAAAGAAGTTTCTTCTGCTCATCAAGCCTGCATTTATTTGATCAAAATAATAATATTGTGATATATTATTACAATTTAAAATAATTGGTTTTCAATTTATTATACTTTAAATTATCATTTATTTCTGTGATGCAAAGCTGAATTTTCAGCATCATTACTCCAGTCTTCAGTGTCACATGTGACATCCAGTCTATCACATGATCCTTTATAAATCATTCTAATATTCTGATTTATTATGAGTGTTGGAAACAGTTCTGCTGCCTAATATATTTGATGAATAAAATGTTAAAAAGAACTGCATTTATTAAAAAATATATATCTATATTTTCTAATTATATAAATCTTCTTTACGATCACTTTAGATTAACACATCCTTGCTGAATAAAAGTATTGATTTATTTCAAAAAAAGAAAGAAAAAATTACTGACCCCAAATTACTGACCAGTAGTATATATTGTTGTTACAAAAGATTTATATTTTTAAAACATTTTCTTCTTTTTTTTTCTTTTCTTTTTTTTACTTTTTATTCATCAAAGTATCCTAAAAAAGTATCACAGGTTATGAAAAAATATTAAGCAGCAGAACTGTTTCCAACTTTGATAATGAATCATCATATTAGAATGATTTCTAAAGGATCATGTGATAGACTGGAGTAATGATCCTGAAAATTCAGCTTTGCATCACAGAAATAAATTATAATTTAAAGTATAATAAATTGAAAACCAATTATTTTAAATTGTAATAATATATCACAATCTAAAGAATGTTTTCTGTATTTTTGATCAAATAAATGCAGGCTAGATGAGCAGAAGAAATTTCTTTCAAAAACATTAAAAATAGTAATGTTTCCAAACTTTAGGCCTGTACTGTATATGGCATTTTAAAAATGTATTTGCCAAAATAAATAATGATATTTATTTACAGGTTTATTCAAAATAGCAAAGTTCACATTAAATCTGTATTGTAAAACGTGCTATAAAAGATAATGGGGACTTGACTTGAATGCTAGATGTAATGCTCTTGGTATTTGTGTTTATATATATATATATATATATATATATATATATATATATATATATATATATATATATAGGCTAAATAATCATGAACACAATGACGGGGTGAAATGGGCTGTGATGCATGGGGCACCAGGTAAAATCTTGCCTAGGGCAGCAAATTGGTCAGGGCCGGCCCTGCTCGTGTGAGCGAACACACACTGGAACATTAGGCCATGTCGCAACGAGTGAATCGTGGCCAAGTGGTTGAACTTACGTTACGATCATTTAGATGACACGGGATCGAATCCCGAACTAACTTAGACTATTGATATTTTTATATTAGCCTATTAATGCATTTTATAGTCTATTGTTGATGCAGAGAGATTTGTCTAGTAGTTCTAAAACATAGTTTTTTGCTTATAGCCTATTTACAAAATAAAATCACCATGCATTTCCATTTTACACTAAGGAACAAATATTATACAATGACTTTACTTCTGTAGCCTATAATAATTCCAATCGTAATTTCAAAAGCAGTTCTGTATATATATATATATATATATATATATATATATATATATATATATATATACATATATATATATATATATATATATATATATATATATATATATATATATATATATATATATATATGACGTTTAAACGACAAACAATAAAATCAGAACCAGTATTTGCGTTCATGGTTCCAGTGGCAGTAATGCATCCACGGCTTTTCAAAATGTCACAAAGCGTTTTGAGATTGTTTTGAATGAAATATTTAAGTTTATAATGAAGTGTTTTGGCACACCACAACGAGTGGCAAACTCTTTGTTTTGTTTTGCAAACTCAGCTGGCCTGTGGGGGGTTTGGAGAAGGCAATAGTTGCTTTATCGTGGGGGTGCAGGACAGAGGTGTTAATGTTCCGTCTTTCATATGGAGAGTGTCGGAGCCAGCCTGATGAGCAGGCAAAGGCAAAGTTATTTTAAGGTTTAATCTCAAAATCTCCAAAAGTCCATAGCCTATGTACAGTAGGCCCTATATCTTATTAAATTATATATTGTAGTTTTATTGATTGTATTTAAAGGTTTTCCACACACAATTTCAATTTAGCAGATACAGAGCTCTTTAATTCGCGACCCACCTCGTTTTATTGTAACATGCCCGTTTTAACATGCCTGAATTCAGCAAGGCGTGTTGTATCTTTGAAGGAACAAAAGCTATTTGTTACAGTTTTTTCTTTCGTGATTTGTGTGGATGACACACAGCGACATATACAGTATTATCAGCTGTATGGTGTTTTTTACGCTGAAATGCTTAATTTCGAGAAAGACCCGCCGCGCGCAGTGAGGGAGACCAAACTTACTAAAAAAATATCCAGCGCGAGAGAGGCAAAGAAAAACGCCTGTTCTTAATTTATGTTGCTTTGAACTTTTTTTTCGTTTTGTACCGTTTTCATTTTTTAATTTAGCTGCAATTTCTTTGACAATAAATTTAAAATGTTTCTTATTTTGCATCGCAAAGGGAATAAACTCTATCGAATCGATGCAACCCTGTTTAAATAAATAAACTGTCCCGACACTTTATTCATACCTTGAAATGTGCGATGGGTTTTCAAACTTAATTAATTTTCTTTTTCTTTTACATTTTCATTGTTTATTTTTTAATTGAAAGCAATACTGTATTGAAAGTATTTTTCTGATTTGTTCGATCTGTTTTGGAAAATGTCTACCGTTGCTATGGCCGGGTATAACTGTCAGTCATCTCAATCTCGTGAATGATTCACACACACAAAAAAACATAATTTAGCAGATTAAAGACGAGCTTCATCATCTTCATTTTCTGGTGCAATCGGCTAACAGTCTTCCTTCATCAGATATGTCATAGCGTGCAGCGGCTCAACTGGAATGTAGCAAATTTATGTTAATGTACAATTGATAATTAAACAAGATGATTGACTTTAATAAACAGTTGCATATTTAAGCATCAAGAACGGAAAAACATAAACACTGTCGGCTATACTGAGATTCGATCTCAGATCGTTTGAAGCTCAGAGAGTCTATTGTTAATGCATTGACCACAGATATCGTCTGAATAGCCTCGGTCTACTATTTTCTCTGTTTTAAAAGTAAAAAAAAAAAAAAAAAAAAAAAAAAGTCAAAAAATAAAAAAAGTGTTTTTACAAGACCTTGTGCTGTTTATTTATTTATTATTATTATTATTATTATGCAGATGTTCAGCCATTCTGTTGGAAAAAGATTGTCCCTAATGTAAAATGGAAATGAATGGTAATTTTATTTTAAAAATATAAAATATTTAATAGCCTATAGGCTATAGGAGAAAAAAACAATATGGTGTAGCAATATTTTAGAACTATCAAATCAAATTAATAATAAAAAAGTAGCCCATGTTTGTTCGGGATTTGAAACGTAAGTTATAGCCTACCACTCGGCCACGAATTTGTTTTGTTTTATTTTGTTTGAAATGTATTTTTACATATTTTGCTTTCGTTAATGTTAACCAATTCTGAGCATAATAGGCCTATATTTTTTCCCTAAAAGTTTGTTTTATTCTCTGCTTTGTTTGTTTATATTTTAACATATTCAATCAGTCTCATTTTTGTTCAAATAATGAATTTTTTTTTTTTTTTTTTTTTAAATAAACAGATAGGAAGCTTACCTTTTAAAATGCCGCAGTTGCTGCTGTTTTGCCCTGTCACTTGCCCGGTATAGCCTATAGTAATTTCGCGAACGACTTTGAAATTCGACTGGTTTATTTTTGCTGCGGCAGTAGTAATAGGCATTGTGGTTGATTATTTATTAAAGAATTCAACTGATAATCATAACAACATGTAAGCCTAATTCTGAATATAAGAAATAATGCTTAAACCGACTAACATCGGTTAGTAACTGCAAGTCCTGAAAATGTTTTAATTTTACGGTAAATTATTTTAATTTATTTCACTGTTATGTTTCAGTTAATAAATCTACAAACACATTAAAATAACACGAAGTAAATGACAAGTAACCTATTGACATAGCCTTTCTAAATTATAGAAAAACTGGGCACACAATGTTAACGTGTGTCTACTTTGTTTAAATTAAATGAATTTGAATTCGTTTAACCACAATATTTATCTTAAATTTATCTGTGACCTTAGCTCAGATTACTGCCGCGGCAGATTACGGCATTAAAGAGAATAAACTGACACTTTTCAAAGTCTGTGATTACAGCGCCACTCAGCGGTAAAAGGCAGCAAATACACATCCCAATTTTGCCGCCGCGGGAACGGCGGCGGTAAAAGTCGCATTCTGGTTGGGCACCATCTGTACTTCTCATCAGAGTAAATCAGCTTAATGTTGTGTAATAGATTGAGATTTCCCAGTTGTGTTTGTGGCATGGTAGAGATTAGTGTACAAATGCAAAAATATCCCGGAACCTCACAAAGTCTCTCTGAACTGTATTATTAGATAAGCCTCTTTAAATACCCAGTGCAGGGATCAAAAGTATACATACTTTATTCCAGCAGAGGGCAGTCCCCATCTCTACATACAAAGTAGCTACACTTGGCACTGCTACTCACACAACTCACTGACATTGTATTTGTGTCCAGTGAGTAGGTGAGACAGGGGGAGAAATTTAAATACTAAGAGCTAATAAGCTGATTTGAGACCTGCTGTCTTTTGCTGCCCTTTTCTCAAGCTCTCACTGCGGCTTCAGCACAGCTTGTGTGTGCCGTTGTTTAAAGTGTTTGATTTATGTGCTGATAATGTTATGAGGTTAGAACATCTTTTATTTTTTGACATTATGGTAATTTTCTAATTACTAGAATTAGACGTGTCAGATGGTTTATTTTTGTGCTAAGGAATGTAGCCGAATAGTTCCAGTAATTTTGTGCTCAAAAAGTATGCCTAGACATTTGAATATTATTCATAGCCATACAGCACTTGATTATGATCCCATAGGGGGATTTTGTCCTTACACTTTGGAGAACCACTAGTTCTACTCATTTAAGCATTTATGGATGAATTAGTTGTGTAAATATAGGCTAGATTTGTATTGTTAGAAGAGAAACAAAAAAGATAAACTGTTACATGCGCATGCTTGGTTTCAAGACGTCAGCTTGTAAGCTCTCAGGAGAACAGGAATGCTTATTAATACCAGTTGTTAACATTTGAACGTTTTTGTTTTGTTGTTTGAGGGTGGTCTGACAAATAAAAACACAACACTGTTTACATGAATACAAATAAATAAACATGTTTATTTGTTCACTGTGCAGACATATCACTCATAAACTGTCTAATAAAAGCCTTTCAGCACAATATAGCAGGACCCACAGACCACACAAATTCAAAATATGAAAGAGGTGCTATTTGAAATTGTATAACTTTTGTTATTCAGTTTTTCAAGCAGGACACCTCAGAAAGCTCTGCAGATTTCTACAGAACTGAAACAGCCAACATTCATGCAGTTCTACACGTACTTGTACGTTTTATTCAATATTTTGGCTAATTTGATTATGCTTTTAGCTAAGAATATCTCTCAGCTCCATTTAACACATTTCACCATGTTTAAATCCATTCCTCTGATTTTCCCAAAAATCAGTCATAGGTTTTATTTGGAGGGGGGGGTGTTTAGGTAGGTCAGAGTTCAGCATCACTGGAAGCCTTCTACGTTCGGTAATGAATTCCCCTGGTCGGAATCCTGGGCTCTCCCGTTAAGATAAACAATGATTACACCTGGAGGGGAGAGTGTGGGAGCGAGTCTGTGTGTGTGTGTGTGTGTGTGTGTGTGTGTGTGTGTGTGTGTGTGTGTGTGTGTGTGTGTGTGTGTGTGTGTGTGTGTGTGTGTGTGTGTGTGTGTGTGTGTGTGTGTGTGTGTGTGTGTGTGTGTGTGTGCGCGTGTGCTTGTGAGTGTGTTTAAATCAGTGGCAGGTGCAGCAGCAGATCAGGCCTCATTAGCAGCACCTTCTGCCACAACAGGCCTTCAGCAGATGGAAGTTCCACCCTCGTACACTACCTCACCTCATATGGCATGGGCGTTTGTGTGCGTGTAGGGAGGGGGTATTAAAATCAGCCTTTATAATAGTTGCGTACAGGCTGAAGCAGCAACGCAGTGGATCTGCTGGCTGATCCTGGCTTTCATGTGTGCGTGATCTGTTTTTACTCAGTGCTTGTGTTGCGGCATTTAAATCAGAAAGCCTGAAAGGAGAGAGAACATTCCATCTGTTGACATGTGGAAAGACCAAACAGCTGATCTTCTTAACCCATTTGTGCCCAATTTTTTCTGAATGGTTTCATGCATATAGTCGTGTTAATAGTGTCCTATGTGAACATGTTCTGCATTTATTTTCCCCAGGTTTTTTTTTTTTTTTTCTTGAAAATCATATTTGAATGTATGCACTCCCTCAATGTCAAATATGAAAAGGAGGAGAACATTTGGCATCTATCTCAAAATAACTGCTTTCAACAGATAAATCTTTATTCATAAACAAATTTATTATGTATAAAAGTCGAAGAACATTTGATGCGAACCCAGAAAAGCTGCATCTAGCTTATAATCTCTTGAATATGAAAGCACAACAAATAAATTTGTCTTAACCCTTGTGCGCTGTTCGGGGTCTTTTTAATCCACATTTCTAACTTTTATTCATGTGGATAACATGGATAATTTGACATGGTTTAGTGATTTTTGCTTATCTTTTGCAAAAGATTTTTGCTTATCTTTTGGAAAATGCAGTTTTAACAGTAGCAAATTATCACTTTAACCAGTAGATGGCTGCAGAGCTCCACTATTTGCTATTTGCTATTGCTAAGACAACTTTTCTGAGGTTTTTCCAGTTGTATTCAATCTAAATTTTATGAAATAACAATTTCATTTCACATTTTATAACAATAAAAGTTACTTTTTGTCAAAGTTTATTTTTTGTACTGAAAAAAAAAAAATCTGTTTTTCAATGTATATATTATGATTAGAATCAAATGAATTTTGTCAATTGACAAAATTCATCCTCAAAATCAGAAACAACACAGAACACACATAGACAGAAATGAAGTGGCACACTTTAAATTTGTAGATTTATATGAAAAACAGATGTTTGAAATAAGTGATAAACTCTTAAGACTCCAACTTTTCTCTTTGTAACATCCTGATCAGGTTTGATTCTAATCATAATGTAACATTATTGAAAAACTGAATTTTTTTTTTTTTTTTTTTTTTTCAGTACAACAACTGCTAAACTTTGACAAAAAGTATTGTTATAATTGTGATTTCATAATATGTATTCCAAAATATGGGCAACATTTTTTACACTAAACCATGTCAAATTATCCATGTTATCCCCATTAATGAAATTTAGAAATGTGGGTCTTTTATAAGGTGAATTTTACATAAAAAAATAATAAAAAACAGTTTTTATTTTAATTTTAAAAAAACCTATTTAAAAATATATTTTTTAATTTATTTATATACATTTTGTGGAGTAAAAATGTCCAAAGGTGGAGTAAAACAGTTATTTGTAATGTAATGTTTTAATATTGTGTGCACCTGCCCGGGGACTGCAGATGGAAATTAGCATTTGCTAACTCTGGTACAAAACATCTTTTCGTAAGATTAATGTATTTTGTACATTGTCCCTGACAAATAAACTAATAAAAGTAAAGTAAAAAGTAAAAACATTAATAAACTGAATAAAATTACATTTAAAATAAATAAATAATAATAATTATTATTTTGTTACAAAATTACATTTTGTTGCCTGCATGGGGGCTCTGAGATATGTACTTACAAGGCATTTTGCCCACCGGCAACTATAGTTGCCATTTGGACTTTGACTAAGTATACAAAAAAACTATAGATCTCTTGTAAGATTTGTTTTGTTAGGATGATTCTAGAGACCTTCATGATTATGTATGTGTATATATATATATGTCAACAAAAAATACTTATTAGTAACATGAAAATGACCTTTCTTTGGGAGGGTTTGCCTTCGCCATGCTTCCTGGAAGTAGGGGTAGGAAGTTGACAGCCTCATGTGACAGGAAGGAAGTGAATACCTATTTTTTTTTTTTTCCTGAAATAATTTATTTGGTTGTTTGCTTGCATGTCATTGAGACATAAAACATGGATAACATCTAGAAAAATACTTACAAAAGGAAAATGACAACTATACACTGCAGCAACTATAGTTGCTGGTGGTCTTAAATACCTTCACAAAATGACCAGCATGTAAAGGAGCAACAAGCACACAGAAGTTTAAATGTATTTGTCCGAATTTAATTTTAAATTTATAACAGGATTAATAATCTATTGCAAACGATAGGAAATCCCAGGCTCTTTAAATTTATGTTTCTAAATCCTCCTCCCTGGATTCATATATGTGTCACCATCAGCCATTCATAGTGCATCTAATATACCTTCTTGCAAAGCAATAAGACATACAGCATATTTTAAATGGAAAGATTATTTTTATTATTATAATAATTTTTGATAGCAAAACCAGAAATGGCACTGTTGACTCACTCTGTTGGCCAGTGATTAAAAAAAAGTACAAGAAATGTAAATGTGAGTCATCTCTGAGATAGATGTACATATATAAATGAAGGAAGATTAAATAAAAAAACAAATATGTGTGCAGAGAATCACAACCCACTCAAATAGATATGTACCTGTCTTATAGGAATGCATTAAAGAGGGGCCAAAAATGTACAAAAACAGGCAAAATCAGTATGACTTGTTAATATGTTTTTTAAATGTGTATTCAATACGTAATAATTATTACCTTGTTGTTAATCAGTTTAAGAAAGACAAGGGTGACAAACTTAAACTTTAGTCAACTAAATGAAATAACAAAATAAAAATACACCTACAATTGAATTCTCTTTATTAGCTTGTGTGTGAGTCAGTTCATTGTGCTCAGCCTTATGTGCTAAAACACAGTGACAGCTACAGTACAATATACCAGTATGAAATGGAAGGCTCATCACATACTGCCATACTACACACATATTTTCTCCAGTGTCAGTGTGAACTTGATGGTGGTCTTTTATTTAGAACTAGTTTAAATACCTTTCTAGTGGAAACTTCTATCGGCAATAACCAAATGATTTCTTTCCGTGCTAGTTTTCTAAAATTTTATTGCATTGGATGATCAGCTGCAGAACACATCTCAGCACTCAGTGTCTGAATTAAGGACTTGGAGATTCGACACATGGATATTCTAAAAATTTTTGTTTTCTACATCAAACTACTTTTAGGATGTAGATCACAAATGTTTTAGAATTCCTTTGTAGAATGTCTTGAGTATAATTACCCTGATGCAGTAGAACAGCTTCACATTTTGCTTCTATGAGGGAATGACATTTTGATGTTGGCATGTTGTTGTTGTTGTTGTTGTTTTTTAACAGAACAACCATGTATATTTAAAAAAAAAAATGTTTTGTCTCTTCTGTTCAGAGTACACTGCTTCAATATTGATGTAAAGGAAAATGAAGCGTGTAATGATTTCCACTGTGGACTTCACAAAATAACAGAATAAATAAAGAACCAAAGGACTGTTAAAATGCACCTGCAAAGCTGAATAACCTGAAACAGATTGACAGTTATCAGTATTAGCAATTTTTCTGGCAATTATCACTTGTATGCAGTGCAATGAGTTTTTGAGGCCATTAGTTTTAGGACAGCAAAATAATTTCCTGTTTAAGAATCTTAAAAGTAATGACAGGACCAAAGACAAAAAGACCCCAAAAATGGACAACAAAAAGGGACAGTAGATGCAATCTGATCTTGCAAATTTCTATCTGCTTCATTCCTCAAAGAACTAGTTGTCTTAAATTGTGTCTGTAACCAGACACCTACATTCAAATATAGTTTTTGGCGTAGTCTCTAAAACATTCTCTCTATATTGGAGTTTTATGAAACCTGCATTTGACACCAGCAATGTCAACATAGTTTAACCCATTTAATCCCACCGGTCACAATAGTGACCGTAAAAAAGTGTTTCATTTCTAAGGCTATAAAAATGTTACTAAATGATCTATCAATGCATTTCCAGCAGAAATTGAAATAATAAAGGGTCTCAATGAAATATGTGCAGTGTCGCATGTTTACTGTAAATTGTCACATGACCAGAGCTGTTTATTTCCTGTTTGCGCCAAGAGAAGAGGATGCCAGCAAGAAAGCTCCCAAAGAAAAGGGTGGCAAAGTATGTTAACATAAAGATAGGACATAGATTTTTGGTACACATCATGTTTAAGGTGTCTAGTATTGATATATGCATTTGCAATTACTCAACTTTGTTTAATGTGTTCATAGAACTCACAAACATGTCAACGGCAACAATAGTGACCGGTGGGATAACCCATTGTATCTACATACTAATACACATAGGCTAACTGTTCTACCTTACTTTCTGCTGCTACCTAACTTTCTACCTAATTTCACACACACACACACACACACACACACACACACACACACACGGTCACGTCTCTTCTGATGTCTGATCTCCACACACACACAGACACACACACACACACACACACACACACACACACAGAGAGAGACAGAAACTCACACACACACACACACACACACACACACACACACACACACACACACACACACACACACACACACACACACACACACACACACACACACACACGGTCACGTCTCTTCTGATGTCTGATCTCCACACACACACAGACACACACACACACACACACACACACACACACACACACACAGAGAGAGACAGAAACTCACACACACACACACACACACACACACACACACACACACACACACACGGTCACGTCTCCTCTGATGTCTGATCTCCACACACTCACACACACACCCACCCACACACACACACACACACACAAACACACACACACACACACACACACACACACACACGGTCACGTCTTCTCTGATGTCTGATCTCCACACACACACAGACACACACACACACAGAAACACACACAGAAACACACACAGATACAAACACACATACATAAACACACACACACACACACTCACACATGGTCACGTCTCCTCTGATGTCTGATCTCCACACACACACCCACCCACACACACACAGACACACAAAAAAAAAAAAAAAAAAAAAACATACACACACACACAAAAACACACACAAACACAGTGCACAGGTCAAATAGACCTATATTAAATCAATACAATGGTTGATACAACACAGTTTCCCACCGGTCACAATTGTGACCGACCATAAAACACACTTTTTCACACACTTTTCCATGAAAATTTCAAAAAATTATGATTGATTGTTTCAAAGGGATACTAATGACACGTGATTTGGATATTTTTGTGTCTGGGAAAAATTTGGGATTAAATGGGTTAATGTCAAAAGATGCTAATAATGTTGACACTGATGTTTAACACTGTTGTGCGTACCCCATTGGGATGTTGAAGAAACCAAATCCTCTTTGCTATGAGATGAACTTTATTTTATATCATAAACTGTCAGATTCAGTCAGACAAAAGCTGAATAATTTGTGGACAGAAAACAAAACTTTTTGATAAGGAAACCTATGCTTGGAAAGTGTAAACATGGCTGGTCGCACCATCTGAAAACATTAAAGGGCACCTATTATGACTCTTATCACAAGATGTAAAATAAGTCTCTGATGTCCCCAGAGTATGTATGTGAAGTTTTAGCTCAAAATACCCAACAGATAATTTTTTTACAGCATGTTTAAATTGTAATTTTTGGAGCTCAGAAAAACATGCTGTTTTAGTGTGTATCCCTTTAAATGCAAATGAACTGCTGCTGCCGGCCCAGGAGGCGGAGCATCACGAGCTCGCGCTCAGAGCCAGGACAATCTCATCTGATAATATAAGAACAGAAACTTTCAGTTGCGGTGTTCATTTTGACTCAGAGTCGGACAATAATGCCCACAGAGCCAGAGAATATATGCTGTATGGAGATAGAACAGGTATAGTTTAGTTTAATTATGGTTATAACTTATTTGTCATCTGCTTTTATCCACTATTAATTCACGAGTTCACACTTACATATAATTTGAAGGGGTAAGGTTTAATGCGTATTTGGCGTGCTGTCCGGAGGGAGGGCCCCGAACCCCCCCCCCCCCCCCGTATGTAAGTGTTTAGGACTAGAAGCATGGAGAAGGGGTGGTGGAGGGATGCTGCAAAACTGTCAATGGAATGAGGTGAGACTGCTGAGTATATATACACCTCTTACCATTGATTGCTGAGTGCTCTCCACTTGATTATCCACTTAATTATCTGAACGTGCTCCTCCCGAACCTTGTTAATAAAACATCATTACAAGCCTGCTGTAGCAAACCCCGTCCGAATGATGACCAGTTCAGTGAAGTTTATTGTACATCACACAAAAGATGAGCATCTCAATCGCTTAGGAGACATTATTGTCTACAGCTGCTGAAGTGTCGAAACAATGGCAGACTTTGTGTCCAGCTCACTCAGGGCGGGTCTATGCTCAAACTGGAGTGTCAATCAACAGTCGTGGGAGGGGCCTGTGCAAAGTGACGTCACATTGCCCCTAATCTGAGAACAGCTTGTTCTGAGACAGTGCTTATGATTTATGGGGATTATAAAAAAAGCACTAGGTGGATTTTTATCATTATAGGGTGGTTGTGTACACACACTGCCAACACACATTTATGTTCAAACACCATGTAAAAGTGAATTTTGCATAATAGGTGCCCTTTAAATCTGTTGATAATCTGGCCTTTGCGAGTATGGCCAGGGCATTTGTTTCTAATCCAGCCCTACTCACAGCTCAGATCTGCCCGTGTGATGCAGCAGTGTGGAATCGCTCTAATGGATCAGCTCTCTATGGCTCGAACCATTGGTTTGGCACAACACTCCTGTAGCTTTTGGCTTAAAGGGGGCCATTCCTGACTGAGTCCGGACCCTGGCCAGGTCGAGATGAGAGATGTTGGTGTGTAAATGTGTTTCTTAGTGTGCAATTGCTGAGCCCAGGGGTTCCCTTTAATCAAAGATGACCAACATTTCCAGGAAAAGCTTTGAATACATCACAAACAAGCAGACACAACCTCATAAATGTGGCTAGACATGCAGACATGCTTGTGTTTCTTTTCTTTTCTTTTTTTCTTTTTTTGTTTGTTGTTGCACCAAATCAACATAAAAACTCAATCAACCCTATTTACTTTCTTAATTCGTTTTCCTGATCTTATTGTGCACAGTTCATTAGTGCATTTTGATTCAAAAAGTGATATCATAGTGAAAGTGAAATCATAATTAATTTATCTTCTTTTATGGAAATGTAATAACTTACATTACTTGAGCGAGCTATTAATGCATTATAGTCCTTCACGTCTATTGCAATCTCAAAACAGCAGCAAAGTACTGCAAAAACCTACAGTACAATACTGTAGTTCTATATTACAGTAAAATACTGTAATTTGCATTGCATTCTGGGTAATTTTGTTTGAGTAGGAACTAGGGATGTCCCGATCAGGTTTTTTTGCCCTCGAGTCCGAGTCCGAGTCATTTGATTTTGAGTATCTGCCGATACCGAGTCCCGATCCGATACTTAATACATAAAAAAAGAATAAAGAAGAGCGAAAAACAGATCCAGGATGTTCCTTATTTTTTATTTAATTCACCTTATTTTAACATTCAACAACTCTGTTAACAAACAGAGCACTTCTGTGAGGTAGCTTGAACAATCAAGTAATACATAAATTCTTCACTTTTGGACTTTAGTGCAACAGTAAATATAAAAAAAGTCTAATATATAAACAAATAGCACCTCAACTTAAAATACCCGGCAGGCATGTAAACAAATAAAAAATAAAAGTGCTACAGTGTTTGCAAAGCCAGTAATGTGCTTTTAGGAACTACACTCCTAACTCTTACGCCGGTTTCACACTGCACTGTTAGCAGAGCGTGCAGCGCGTATTTTTTTCCGCCGCCCATGTTAACAGATTAAACCAGGCTTTAGAGCATTCACACCGCGCGCAGAGGCGGCGCGGCAGTGCGTAAGTAGAGCAGAGCAGGAGTGCCGTGATCGTTTCGGCGCCGAGTCTATTTTTGCTGCGCCGCTTTTGCTGAATTAAAGTGACAATACATTGATCATGGCCAAAATACACCGCAGTTTTATCCAAAAAGTGCATTGATGATATCTATTGTGTTTTAAACAGTCAATCAAATGACCAACAGCAATTTAAAAAGAAAACAAATGTCCAAAAACAAACTTGTTGCCATAACAATAAAATCAAAGATGAAACAAAAGTTATATAAATGAAATTATTAATAAAATAAGCTTCTTGACAAGTCTTTTCTCTTAAATGTATTTGAAAACGAAAAAAAGCAATGCCAACTTATCCATTATGGAGTACTCTGTCTGTAGCCTACACAACCCGCGGTTCAGCCGCGCGTGACAAACGCTGCCAGTGTGAAAGCAAAACGCACGTGTCCTGCTCCTGCTCACCATATGCACTGCTCCTGCGCTGCTTACTAACGCGTGCAGAGTGAAACCGGCGTTAACTCTGTGCCACCGCATAAATATTGATGTGTTAAAAAATAATGAGAATATATCCGAGTCCTGATCGGGAGGTAACGTCCGATTCCGATCGAGTCTGAAAACACGTGATCGGGCCCGATTTCCGATCATGTGATCGGATCGGGACATCCCTAGTAGGAACATTTCACAGTACATTTTAGTGTTGCTGTAACCTAGCTGGCTGTAATATGCCAGGCAATAATACAGGGTTGCTGTAAACAGACAGCGCGCGCGCCGCCTGATTGACGTCAAGTCAAGTCATCTTCATTTATATAGCGCTTTTAATAATGTAGATTGTTTCAAAGCAGCTTTACAGAGATAAACGTATAATTTAATATAACAGAGATTGTTTTGGCTTTATAGCGGTTCTTTAATAAAGTTATTTTCCAGCTAAAGTTAGTTTTGATTGATTCGCTTCCGTCGCAACGATCATTTGTTATTAAATTAGGGGCCGCTAAGACGACACCATTCTCTCTACACAGACTTTAAACGCGAACCTGTGATAAACGCTGATGGCGTTCACATGCGCATTAAGAATTGGTTTTATAGTTATGTGCGTTTGAATATATGTGCGCAGGTTTGTAATTCCCTACAAACCAAGCCTAAACAAAGTACTGATCTTTTCTTATAAATTTTGATACAGAATTTTATTTTATTTTGTCACTTCGGGGTAGGTACACGAAACAAATTTCCCCGACAACGCTTTATCTGTAGAGTGGTAAAGGGATCCTCCATAGGGAGAGACTAGTGTTGGCACTTCAGCACTGTGTTGTCATCGGGTCCAGGCGAAGGTCCTTCATCAGATCTGGATACGGCCTGGATACGGCAAGCTGCGGGAAAACCTTGTGATAAACAAAGACACTAAAATTAGCGTAGATGCCATTCTTCTTATGATGTAACGAGTACATCAGGATTTATGGGAAGTGTTCCCGGTTCCGGCTGACCTAATCTATGCAGCCTAACATTGAATTATAGAAGTCTATAATGTATTATGTGAATGCTAGGTCAAAGAGATGTGTCTTTAATCTGGCTTTGAACTGACAGAGTGTGTCTGCTTCCCGGATAATGCTAGGAAGACTGTTCCAAAGTTTTGGTGCTAAATAGGAAAAGGATCTACCGCCAGCAGTCGATTTTTGATATTCTAGGTATTATTAACTGGCTGGAATTTTGAGATCGCAATAGACGTGAAGGACTATAATGCGTTAAGAGCTCGCTTAAGTACTGCGGAGCTAAACCATTTAGTGCTTTGTAAGTAATCAGCAATATTTTAAAATTTATGCCATGTTTAATAGGGAGCCAATGTAGTGTTGACAGAACCGGGCTAATATGGTCATACTTCCTGGTTCTGGTAAGAACTCGAGCTGCTGCATTTTGAACTAGCTGTTTGTTTATTAAGCGTGCAGTGCAACCACCCAGTAGAGCATTACAATAATCTAGCCTTGAGGTCATGAATGCATGAACTAATTGTTCCGCATTTGTCAATGAGAGCATATGGCATAATTTAGATATATTTTTAAGATGGAAAAATGCGGTTTTACAGATACTAGACACGTGACTTTCAAATGAAAGATTGGTATCAAAGAGCACACCCAGGTTCCTAACCGACGACGAAGACTTAACAGAGCAGCCGTCAAGTGTTAGACAGTATTCTAGATTATTACTGCCACGTGATGCACACACAAAAGGTAAGATCCAAGTGCAGCTTTAATGGGGTAATCCGTAATCATAATCAGTCTGGCAAAAGGTCAAAATCCATACAGAGACAGTCCAAAAACAAGAAACAAACCAGGAAATGAACTCAGAAGTGCTAACCGACATTAAGCAAGGACACAATGACAAACACTGAAACAGACAGGGTATAAATATACAGATACAAACAATGTGAGTGGGAACAGTTGTGTGCAATGATCAGTGATAAGTACAGACAAAGGATTATGGGAAATGCAGTTCATGATGAGGTGGTTACGGTATGGAGAAGAGACCTCTAGTGGACACCCAGGGAACACCAACCAGACACTGTGACAATTACGTGTGGAAGTTTTTTGTCCAATAATTAGAATCTCTGTTTTTTTCAGAATTTAGAAGTAGGAAATTACTAGTCATCCAATTTTTTATATCAGCTATGCATTCCGTTAGTTTTGTGAATTTGTAAATTTCGTTAGGTTTTGAAGAAATATACAGCTGAGTATCGTCAGCATAACAGTGAAAGCTAATTCCATGTTTCCTAATGATATTTCCTAAGGGTAGAATGTACAGAGTGAACAGCAACGGTCCTAGTACTGAGCCTTGTGGTAAGCCATACTGAACTTGTGATCGATAAGACATCTCTTCATTTACTGCTACAAACTGATAACGGTCAGATAAGTATGATTTAAACCATGTGCAATTCCACTAATGCCAACATAGTTTTCTAGTCTATTTAAAAGAATGTTGTGGTCAGTGGTGTTAAATGCAGCACTAAGATCAAGTAACACTAATAGCGAGATACAACCACAATCAGATGATAAGAGCAAATCATTTGTGACTCTAATGAGAGCTGTCTTGGTACTATGGTACGGTCTAAATCCGGACTGAAAATCCTCGCAGATATCATTTCTTTCAAGAAAGGAACACAGTTGTGAGGATACTGCTTTTTTCTAATATCTGACAGAAAAGGCAGATTCGAGATCGGCCTGTAATTGACTAATTCTGTAGGATCAAGTTGCGTTTTTTTAACAAGCGGTTTAATCATAGCCAGCTTAAAGGTTTTTGGTGCGTATCCTAGAGACAAAGACGAATTAATGATATTAAGAAGAGGATCTATGACCTCTGGGAGTATCTCTTTCAGTAGCTTAGTCGGTATAGGGTCTAACATACATGTTGTCAATTTAAATGAATTAACGAGTTTGCAAAATTCTTCCTCTCCTATAGCAATAAATGAATCAAATTATTCCTCAGGAAGACTAAAATGCACTGCCTGATGCGATACTGTTGCATAGTTATAATTTTGTCCCTGATATTATCAATCTTATAAGTGAAGTAGTTCATAAAGTCATTACTGCTGTGCTGCTTGGAAACTCCTGGGTTTGAAGCTTTCTTTTTCGTTAGTTTAGCCACTGTTTCAAATAAATACCTAGGATTATGTTTATTTTCTTCTAATAGGGTTGAAAAATAAGCAGATCTAGCAGCTTTTAAAGCCTCTCTGTACGTGATCGAGCTCTCTTTCCATGAAATCCGAAATAACCCTAGTTTTGTTTTCTTCCAGTTGCTCTCCATTTTTCTGGCTGCTCTCTTAAGGGCCCGAGTGTGCTCGTTGCACCATGGCGTTGGATTATTTTCTTTAATCTTCTTTAAGCGCAACGGAGCAACTGTGTCTAAAGTGCTGGAAAAGAGAGAGTTAAAAGTTTCTTCTAAGCTATCCGGGATGCTGAGATGATGAAACTGATTAGGAAGATTATTGATAAAGCAATCTTTAGTGGCAGAAGTGATAGGTCTAACATATTTATAACACAGAGTTGGCTTTGCAGCCTTGGCTAAATGTAATTTCCATTAGACTAGATAATGATCTGAGATGTCATCGCTCTGCTGCAGAATTTCAACGGCATCAACACCTATTCCATGTGATAATATTAGATCTAGAGTATGATTACGACAATGAGTAGGTCCTGACACGTGTTGTCTAACTCCAGTAGAGTTTAAAATGTCTTTAAATGCCAATCCCAATGCATCTTTTTCATTATCTATGTGTATATTAAAATCACCAACAATTAGTACTTTTTATTTGCAGTCAATATTAATTCTCATAGAAAGTCCGCAAATTCTTTGATAAAATCTTTATGATGCCCTGGTGGCCTGTATACAGTAGCCAGCACAAATCTCAAACGTGATTTATCATTTACACTATATATTTTTGCATTAAGCACCAACACTTCAAAAGAAGTATATTTAAAACTTGATTTCTTAGTAGTTTTGAAAATATTACTATAAATTACAGCAACACCTCCCCCTTTGCCTTTCAGACGAGGTTTATGTTTATAACAGTAATCTTGTCTCATTTAAAGTAATGTAATCGTTTGGTTTTAGCCAGGTTTCTGTCAAACACAGCACATCTAGGTTATTATCTGAAATCATATCATTAACAATGAGTGCTTTTGGAGTAAGGGATCGAATATTCAGCAACCCAAGCTTTAACATTTGCTCATCTGTATTATATCTGTTTTTTATTTGTTGAACATCAATTAAATTTTTAACCTTAGATGGATTTGGACGTTTTTTGGATTTCCAAATTCGGGGAACAGACACAGTCTCTATATGATGATATCTAGGTGAAAGAGGCTCTATGTGATGGGATTTATCTGACCTTGGTGACGTGAGGCCGCTAGCAGACGGTCGGTTTAGCCAGTCTGTCAGCTTCCTGACCTGGTGCCCAATTTGCCATTTTTTATCTCTAAGACTATGAGCCAAATTACTAGAGAGAAGAGTAGCACCATCCCAGGACGAATGAATACCATCTCTTTTCAACAGGTCAGGTTTGCCCCAAAAACTTTTCCAATTGTCTATGAATTCTATATTATTAAGCGGACACCTTCTCGACAGCCATCCATTGAGTGAACACAATCTACTAACTATCTCATCACTCCTGCGAACAGGAAGGGGGCCAGAACAAATAAATTACAGTGCTTGACATCGTACTTGCGAGTTCACACACCTCTTTAATATTAATTTTGGTGATCTCCGACTGGCGAAGTCGAACATCATTAGTGCCGACGTGAATAATGATCTTAGAGAATTTACGATTAGCATTAGCCAGCACTTTTAAATTTGCTTTGATGTCAGGCGCTCTGGCTCCCGGCAAACATGTGACTATGGTGGCTGGTGTCTCTATTTTCACGTTCCGTGTGATCGAATCACCAATTACTAGGGCACAATCAACAGAATTCTCAGTGGGTGTTTCACTGAGCGGGGCAAATTGATTTGTTATGGTAATCGGAACGGAAGAGTGTTTTTTTGATCCGTGACTAGAGCGATCCCTCACTGTCACCCATTTGCCTTGCTGCGCAGGCACTAATTCAGCCGGAACCGGATCATGTAAAGAGTTCACCTCATTAGGCCTCATTTATTTGAGAGTAGGCATCTCAATTTTTGAGTAAAAAAAAACATTATTTTTGAATAATTTTGGAAAAATAAAATAAAATCTGAAGAAAATTGGCACGGTTTTACTTTTATTATGTACAAAATGGCACAGAGTTACACTTGTGGTGTTCCACTGGGCCATTGAGGGCCATTGTTTCAATTAGCCATTGAAAGTGAATGGAAGAGACATGTGTTAGAAGTCCATGAGGAATATCTTTAGATCTGAGTGATGGATTATGGTGAGTTTGGGCTCTTTTTAATCTTAACAATCTCATGTAAATAATGATGCATCATTTTCCACAATTTATGCATGCTTCATTGAGTTATGAGTTAAAACGCGACATAAGTGCTAGGCTACATCTATATTCAAGGCTCTGGTTGCGCCTGTTGGGGTTCGTGTGTTACAACTCCATTAGGAATATCTTTAGATCTGAGTGATGGATCTACGATATGTGCATGCTTCGAGTGATTAGATCTACAATATGCGCATGCTTCGTGAAGTTATGAGCGAAAATCAAACGCGAGTGCTTCATGAGTATATACTTGGCTAGGTGCGTCTGTGGTATTCTCTGTGTTAGAACGCCATGAGGAATATCTTTAGATCTGATTGATGGAATATAATGAGTTTGGGCTCCTTTTAATCGTGAGCTCCTGCTGTAAATAAAGATGTGCCATTTTTCATGATCAATCTATGTTTCATGAAGATACGAGTAAAAAGGCCAAGTCTAAGCTACCTTGCTTGGCTACGTGAGTCCGTGAATTTCTTTTGTGTTAGAACTCAATGAGGAATATCTTTAGTTCTGAGTGATGGATTATGTTGAGGACTCATTTTAATTGTAAGCATCTGCTGTAAATAATGATGTGTCATTTGTCGGAATGTTGTGTCATGTGTCGGAAATGTGTCTAAAATTCAGCATCTATTTATGGTTTACACATGGGTCTCTTGAAGGGCTTCTTTTACAAAAACTTCGCTCAAGTTTAGTAAAAAGCCTGAAACCATTATGCTTGTTGTATTCTACTCATTAAGACCTTTCAAATGACATATGACACATGACTATCTGAGCTGTATCATGTATTTGACATATTGCTGAATGCAATACAAAAAAGTAGTTTATAAATTGTTTTGTTTTTTTCTATTTATCAGCAAATAACTCTGCACTACTTAGGAGTTTATCAAATTGGCTAGATTCATTGTAAATTTCAGACTCTAAGCTTTCAAATGACACCTATTTTAAGTTGATCAAGATAATATTTTTTTAAAATATTATGATTATTTATTTCGCAGCTAGGTGGCGTCTGCGGGGGCTACACTCCGTTTTAGAGTGATAACTCAGCACTCGTTAGGATTTGATCAAAGTGATTAGATGCATTAAAAAGCGAGAGATTCTAAGCTTTAAAATGATACATATTTTGTGTTTCCATTCATTGATTGCATTGGTCTCTCCCATTCACTTTCAATGGCCCATTGAAACAATGGCCCACAATGGCCCTCAATGGCCCAATGGAACACCACAAGTGTAACTCTGTGCCATTTTGTACAAAATAAAAGTTTTTCAAAACAAAATTCCTGGTGAAAAATTAAAGTAGACTAGTGTGATCAACAGTGTCAATTTTCGTCAGATTTTATTTAATATTTCCAAAATTATTCAAAAATAATGTTTTTTTTACTCAAAAAATGAGATGCCTACTCTCAAATAAATGAGGCCTACGATTAATCAGATGCAAATAGAAACATAAAACCAGTCCTAACTGAAAGAGAACAAGTTGACAAAAAGATTGAATCCAATATTGGGTGATAATATTGCATAACGAGTGATTTATAAGCTATTTTTTGTAGTCCGGTCATTTTTGTCCGGGAACACCACGAGAGTGACAATGTGCCATATTGTACAAAATAAAAGTTTTTCAAAACAAAATTCCTGGTAAAAAATGAAAGTAGACTAGTGTGATCAACCATGCCAATTTTCTTCAGATTTTATTTTATTTTTCCAAAATTATTCAAAAATAATGTTTTTTTTACTCAAAAAATTAGATGCCTACTATCACATAAATGAGGCCTACGATTAATCAGATGCAAATAGAAATATAAAACCAGTCCTAACTGAAAGAGAACAAGTTGACAAAAAGATTGAATCCAATATTGGGTGAAAATATAGTATAATGAGAGATTTATAAGCAATTTTTTATAGTCCGGACATTTTTGTCCGGGAACACCACAAAAGTGACAAGGTGACAAACCCCCCCCCTTTTTTTCTTAGAAAATTAAGAAAAGTGTCACAAAACATTTCAGAAGTATTTATACCATTTGTGAAAAAAGTCACCAAGTTTCAGTCCAAAGCGATAACATTAACTAGTATTTTCGGGAAAAAGAAAATCTTCTCCGGACAAAAATGTCCTGAACACCACATGAGGGTTAAATGAACTAAATTAATACATTTTTAAAACAAAAATGAAACATCTCTGAACTTACTTAAGCTGGACTGTGACGCTATTTTCCTCCAGAAACAAACTTTTTTGCATTATTTTCCTGTTATCTCTGTAAAGCTGCTTTGAAACAATCTGTATTGTAAAAAGCGCTATATAAATAAATGTGACTTGACTTGACTTGATTTACTCTGCCTCTGAAAAAATAAAAACCTTGTTGGCTGATGCAACAAATCACTTTTTCAACCCCTGCTTGGTGTAATACATTTTTCAACCCCTTTCAACCCCAATCACCTGGCCTCACTGTGGTATGGTTATGTAAAGCCACGTTTTTATGATTCAATCAGTTCCCATTGTATAGTAATGTATGCTATACATTTTACATTCTTCATTCTTATAAAATATCCTGCTTAACTCTGAAATGCATTTGTTATTAAAGTCCCCTGCTGTTTTATGTATTCATGCCATGTTAGCGCAATGCAAGCACCAGGGGCCCGTTTCAGAAAGGAGGTTAAGTGAAAACTCTGAGTATGTTATCCCTGAAATGAGGAAAACTCTGGGTTTTCTGTTTCAGAATTGGAGGTATGTAAAATCCGAGAAAGCAGAGTAAGTCAAGCCCGTTTCTGAAAGAGAGGTAACTTATACTCAGAGTCAGTTACCATGGTAATTTACTCTGTGAACCTAATCTGGTCAGGAGCAGGTTTTCTTAGGTAAACCCAGAGTTCTCTTACGAGAGTTCTCTCGTACTGCGTTTTTACTAAAACGCTACGGGAAAAGTCTCTTTTCACGAAACACTGAAGCAAAAAATTATCCTTTAATTTTCATATATGTAAAGCGCGTTGCAGCAGCAGTCAGCTATGGCGAGACGGCTTGCTCGCTCATTGGCTGCTCTGCGGCAACTGCATAAGCCTATCGAGCGAGGCCTGGGGTGACGTCAGGCCAATGAGGGCCCTCCTCGCCACTTCCCGCCGAGACGGGCGTGGCTTACCTCTATAAAAGGAGCTCGAGAAGGCTGATTCACTTGATTTTAATCTCTTCAGCGAAGCTCACGCATCGCTGGATCACGAGGAAGCACGCGTCGTCTGATGCAAGCACTTCAGCGGGACGAGCCCTTGAAGCCGCTGGCCAACGCCGCCTTCTACTGCCGTACCTGCTGCGCTTTCCGACGCCATATCCTTTACATTCTTTGTTCTTGTGTATGTGTGTGTGTTCGCTTTGCAACACGCACCCCTAAAAGAGCTGCGTCTTTGTGACTCTGAGGACTCGCCGGGCATCCTTTCCGAGGCTGCCCTTCCTGGAAGCAGATGGCGGGATTAGTTTTTCTTTACGTTACAAGAAAAGCTACCCTGCCTCTGCACGCGTCATTCACCGGCGAAGGAGAAAAGAGTGTTCTTAGTCCCACCGTTGGTCGGTCTGACCTCTTTTCTCTCACATTTCTCAGTTCCCTGTTTGGCGACTGGAAATATTATTGCAAACGCCGAAGATTACATGTTGACGCCGCATTTAAAAGCCTGTATCCCCCTGTGGCTCAGTGGTAGAATTATAGGTTTTCCACACGGGAGACCAGGGTTCTAAACCCGGTCTAGCGACATATGTATTTATGCCACCAATGCTTTGCTCTGTCAGTCCCCTGAAGGCGACTGCAGAGATGCATTTTGCAGCCAGCGAGCGCGTAGTACCCGCTTGCCTGCAACCGAACACCGTTTCTACGGTTCCCGTGCGTCACTGGCGAAAGGAGAATGGAGTGTTTTCAGCCCCGCTGAAACTGGACGATATCCACTCTTCTCACATTCTGGCATTTTGCAGGCGTCTGAAAATGCAAATCACTCTGTTTGTTCCCCGAGAGGCAACTGCAGACGTGTTTTTTGCTGCCCACGAGCACGTGGTACATGCCTGCAAACAAACGCCAGTGTGGATAATACTCGCGCTGACTGTGTCTATGTATCTTCACTGTGGTCCAGTGATAGATTCTTAGACTTGCGCGCGGGGGATCCGAGGTTCGAACCCCAGGCCTGCCGGCAGGCAATATTTATGCCGCCGAATGCAAATCACTCTGTTTGTTCCCCGAGAGGCAACTGCAGACGTGTTTTTTGCTGCCCACGAGCACGTGGTACATGCCTGCAAGCAAACGCCAGTGTGGATAATACTCGCGCTGACTGTGTCTATGTATCTTCACTGTGGTCCAGTGGTAGATTTTTAGACTTGCGCGCGGGGGTTCTGAGGTTCGAACCCCAGGCCTGCCAACAAAAAATATTTATGCCGCCGAATGCAAATCACTCTGTATGTTCCCCGAGAGGCAACTGCAGACGTGTTTTTTGCAGCCCACGAGCACGTGGTACATGGCCGGACTTCTACCGAAGTCCCGGCCATGGCCGATGATGCTATATGTGTAGAGAAGATGCCCACTGCTAGTGCCCATCCCTACACACTAGCACAGCCCTTCACACAGGGCCCGCGCTCATATATTCGACTCGGGTCGATCACGCACACAACATAGTGAACGTGCCCACTGCCTAGTGCCCACAAACACTATGTTCTGCATGCCTTGTGGTTTCTGTAAAGACGAAACCTGTGTGCATTCACTCTGCTCAGGCAGACAGTGCACTCATTGCAGTAACTGTGCCCGCTCTCCCGCGCCCACACTTACTCACGGTATTTTCTGGTGTCCCGGCCACGGCCGATGGTGCTATAAGTGTAGTGTCGATGACCACTCCTCAGTGCCCATCTCTACACACAAGCACAGCCCTACACTTAGGGCTCGCGCACATAAAATCGACTCAGGTCGATTGCGCTTCCAACATAGTGAAAGTGCCCGCACAAACACTATGTCTCACAGACCACAGGCTCTCTGTAAAAACGAGACCTGTGCGCGCTCGCTCTGCTCAGTCAGACAGCGCGCCCAAAGCAGTGAATGTGCCCGCTTCCCGCCCACATTTACTCGCAGACATGAGTCCCGCGGGACCCGCTCAGCCCTCCCTCACTCAGTCAAGCGCTGTAGTAAGGTCGAGGACGAGCGCTCTGCCCGCTGTAATAAGCGCGCCCCCCGCCTCGAATGCCACAGGCATAACGCCTACGTTATTGCGCCCCGAAGCGCCTCTGTCGCACGGCGAACAGAGCGCGCTTCGCATCCAGCCCTTAGCCAACCATGCAGAAGCATGGGCAGCGCTTCCAGGGGTTTCGGACTGGGTGCTAGGCATTATAAAGAGAGGCTTCTCGCTACAGTTTTGTCGACGCCCTCCCCGCTTCACAGCGCGCGTCCAAACTACGGTGGTTTCAGAAGTAGCACACCTACTTCGCGCCGAAATATCAAAACTGATAAGCAAAGGGGCGATAGAGCGTGTGCCCCAAGCTCAAAGCGAAGGGGGGCTATACAGCAGATACTTTCTAGTCCCCAAAAAGGACGGTGGTATCAGACCCATACTGGATCTAAGACGGCTGAACAAAGCATTAGTGAAACGCAGTTTCAAAATGCTCACGACCAGGAAAATCCACGCGCATGTTCGCCGAGGAGACTGGTTTATGTCAATAGATCTGAAGGACGCGTATTTTCAAATACAGATAGCGTCACATCACAGGCGATACTTGAGATTCGCCTTCGAGGGTCAGACATACCAGTATACAGTCCTGCCGTTCGGTTTGTCCCTGGCACCTCGTACATTTACGAAATGCATGGACGCAGCGCTCGCTCCTCTCAGACTCAGAGGCATGCGAGTGCTGAACTATTTGGACGACTGGTTGATCCTAGCCCAATCACGATCTCAGCTCGTGGAGCACAGAACCATTTTACTCGTTCACCTCGAGAATCTTGGTATCACGGTCAATTGGGCGAAGAGTTCACTGAACCCCAGTCAAACGATTTCGTTTCTGGGTATCGTTCTGGACTCGCAGTCTATGACAGCGCGGCTGTTGCCGCAGCGCGTGCTGCACATTCAGCGCGCGGCGAAGTCTTTCCGCCGCGGCGCTTTCACCCCGCTCAGGAAGTTTCAAAGGATGCTGGGTTGCATGGCCTCAGCATCGTCAGTTCTCCGGCTGGGCTTGCTCCGCATGCGCCCGCCGCAGTTCTGGTTGAAAGCGCGGGTGTCCGGTCGATTACGCCTCAAGGTCGATCAGAACTGTGTTACAGCCCTGGTGCCTTGGATGGCGGACGACTGGTACCGATCAGGTGTAAGCCTGGGGACTTCCTCGGGAGTGAGGATGGTGTCGACAGACGCATCCACCACGGGATGGGGAGCGCTGCTCGAGGGAAGACCGTTCTTCGGCCTGTGGTCGGAACGAGAAAAGCTCCAACACATAAACTGCCTAGAAATGCTGGCAGTGCACAACGCGCTGACGCGTTTTTGTCCCCACATTAAGGACCAACACGTCATAGTCCGTTCAGACAACATGGCTGTGGTGTCCTACATAAATCGCCAGGGCGGTCTGAAATCCACATCCCTGTACAGGTTGGCGAAACGCCTCCTAATATGGGCTCAGCACAACTTACGCTCGCTGAGAGCAGTGCATGTACCTGGGCTTCAGAATGTGGGCCCAGACAGACTGTCCAGGAACAACGTTCCCCCGGGCGAGTGGTCTCTACACCCACAAACAGTCCGGCTGTTGTGGGAGAGATTCGGCAGAGCGGAGGTGGACCTATTCGCGTCCCACGAAAACGCTCACTGCCCCGCGTTCTTTTCAAAGAGCGACAGCGCGCTGCCCCGAAGGTGGCGTTTTTCCCCCCGTCTCCCTCCTGCCACAGATGTTGGAACGGGTCAGGGAAACAAAATGCCCAGTGCTGCTTGTAGCACCGTTCTGGAAGAACCAAGCTTGGTTCCCAGTCCTGATGCAGTTAGCAGACATCGCTCCATGGCCAGTGCCGTTGAGGAGAGATCTCCTCTCGCAGGCCGGGGGCTCGATTTGGCACCCACACCCGGAGCTGTGGTCCCTTCATGTGTGGGCGCTCAACGGATATCCGTTGGTCTCGCAGAGGGAGTCATGAATACCATCACTCAGGCTAGAGCACCGTCGACTCGGCGGCTTTATGCCTCAAAGTGGTCGGTTTTCTCCGGCTGTTGTACAGCTCGGAGCCTATCACCCCTCGAATGTGAGGTAACGGAGGTTCTCTCCTTCCTACAAGAGCTGTTGGATAAGGGCAGATCCCCTTCCACGCGCAAAGTGTATGTGGCGGCTATTTCAGCGTTCTCCGGTTCAACGCTGGGTCAGTCACTGGGAAGGAACGATTTAGTCATCCGCTTCCTCAGGGGAGCTAGGAGACTGAATCCACCCAGACCTCCTTCAGTCCCTATGTGGGACCTTTCTACGGTCTTGGCGGCCATGAAAGGTGCCCCTTTCGAGCCTATCCAGTCTATTAGCCTCAAACATTTGTCTTTCAAAACAGTGTTTTTGATGGCTCTCGCTTCAGTGAAGCGCATAGGCAATCTGCACGCGCTCTCCGTGAGCCCGGCATGCTTGGAGTTTGGTCCTAATGACTCTAAAGTCATACTCAAACCTAAGCACGGCTAGATGCCGAAATCCCTCAACACGCCTTTTCGGGCTCAGGTTATTTCCCTGTCTGCCCTGCCGGCATCGAGTGAGGAGGGGGACTCGAGTTTTCTTTGCCCTGTTAGGGCTTTAAGAGCTTATATGTCCCGCTCTGCTGTCTTCAGACAGACAGAGCAGCTCTTTGTCTCGTTCAGCGGACGTTCCAAAGGAATGGCTGTTTCGAAACAAAGTCTATCCAGATGGATAGCTGACGCCATAGCGCTGGCTTATACTGTCAAGGGCATTCAATGCCCGTTGGGAGTTAGAGCGCACTCTACGAGAGGCGTTGCCTCCTCGTGGGCTTGGTCTAGCGGGATTTCCCTACAGGATATACGTACGGCGGCAGGCTGGGCCTCTCCGTCTACATTTATCAGGTTTTATAACCTAGAGGTTCCCGCCTTACAGGCTAAGCTTTTGTCGGTGTAGTCGATTCAGCTGTCTAGCTAGACCTCTGAAATCGCAGGCGCAATGCGCTACCGACTATCTTGGGCAGAACTGTGTAAGACCCACATTTCCCACATTAGTTCAGGCTCCCTACCCTGTCTATGTGATGTCATATTCGCGTCTGTGGACATGTCTATATAAGGACGGAGGGAATCCCCTCTTGTCTTTAGACTCTCCCTGTGAGGTCGCGTTAAGCCTACAGTATACAGTATACAGTATAGGGAATTAAGGCTCCCCTCCCTTATTCCCTGACTCTGTGTGAGTCTATCTGGTGATTATGCACTGTATGCCTGAAATAGCTTCCGGTGATCGGTGTTTTTATCCCAGCACGCACGGCGTTTTACAAGGGGTTCCCGTAGCGTTTTAGTAAAAACGCAGTACGAGAGAACTCTCGTAAGAGAACGTACTCGGTTACTAACGTAACCTCGGTTCTCTCTAGAAGAGGGAACGAGTACTGCGTTCTCTGCCGTGCGTATGGTTCACTCTGGTTCGCTTCGGCGATCAAAATCAAGTGAATCAGCCTTCTCGAACTCCTTTTATAGAGGTAAGCCACGCCCGTCTCGGCGGGAAGTGGCGAGGAGGGCGCGAAGCGCCCTCATTGGCCTGACGTCACCCCAGGCCTCGCTCGATAGGCTTATGCAGTTGCCGCAGAGCAGCCAATGAGCGAGCAAGCCGTCTCGCCATAGCTGACTGCTGCTGCAACGCGTTTTACATATATGAAAATTAAAGGATAATTTTTTGCTTCAGTGTTTCGTGAAAAGAGACTTTTCCCGTAGCGTTTTAGTAAAAACGCAGTACTCGTTCCCTCTTCTAGAGAGAACCGAGGTTACGTTAGTAACCGAGTACGTTTTTCTTATGTAGTAAATGTATCTTGATTTAAGAATTTTTCAATATTTTGACTGGAAACAACAAGACAAAAAGGCTAAGTAAGAAAAGCATTTTTTGCAGTGCAGTGCATTCATTCATTGCACAGTTTTCTATATAACATTGGTGATGCAGAGCACATTAGTAAGGCCACTGTATCAGAGCGGGAAGGAAAGTGTGCCTTGCTCTCACTCTCTTTCTGAGAGTTTTTGTGTTGTTTCCTGGACACAAACCCATATGAGCCATCAAAGAAGAGATTCACTGGATTGCAGGTCATTGGTGGAGAATTCGGTTTAAATGAGGCTAATCTGATAAATAACGTTCACTTGATAACATCTTGCTGTGACCTCTGGAAGTAACCTAATAATTAGAATTTCCTTTAGGATTTCCAGTGTGGTTGGATGCATTGATGACACACATAATCCCATCATCGCACCTTCTGAAAATCAAACATTACTGTATGGAATGGGAGGACGCCAGATGGAAGGGTAGAGATATATGCTGTAACCACCACCACAGCTGTTAAATAAACAAATTATTCACAAATTATTTGTTCTTTATTTCCTACAAATACAAAAGCAACAGTAATTATTTTTCCTGTTGGATTTTATATTCTTCCAATATTGTGTAGGCTATCTCCTCCTCATCTATCAGTGGTGGTGCAGGTCCAGCCTCTGCATTCTTGCTGTTGGCGAAGTAACTTAAAAGTCAAATGTTAATTTCATTAGCCTAATTAAAAAATGTAACAGCTTGGATTAGAGAACATTTAATTATGTGAAAAGAGCATTATAGGCTACTACATGGAAACCGCTGTAGCACATTGAAATAGACACTGAATTATATTTATTTAATATGTCAAATGTTTGTAAAGTCATGTAGCCTACAGCCATGAACCTTTTATGCTTAAAGATTTAACTGATTGAATTATGGTTTTATTGTTCAATTTTAGTTGCTGCCACGTTCTTTTTTTTTTTGTGCCTGTGGAATACCATGAAAATGAGTATTAGTTCAATAACTTACCTCTCTGTCAGTTTTCACCTGATAATATAACAGTGATTAAAAATTATACTTGTGCATTGACTCGGAAGTATGCAGACATCTTTTTGTCGGGTGCTGTTGCCATGGTGAATCATAATTTTGGAGATCCATTGATCATGGCTTGTCATAGTTCAATCAACTCTGAGTAGGTTGACTCTGAGTTAAGCGCGTGCATCATGACTAACTCAATTCAGCTGTTCTGAAACCAAAAACTCAGAATTTCCCATCTCAGGGTAAATCAACTCAGAGTTCAAGTTTTAACTAAGTTCAAGTTGGTTGAACCTCCTTATTGAAATAGGCCCCAGGTATGCTAAGCATAATCACCGGACATGTCACCCATTGAGCATGTTTGGGATGCTCTGGATCAGCGTATACGACAGCATGTTCCAGGTCCTGCCAATATCCAACTTCGCACAGCCATTGAAGAGGAGTGGATCAACATTCCACAGGCCACAATCAACAACCTGATCAACTCTATGCGAAGGAGATGTGTTGCACTGCGTGAGGCAAATGGTGGTCACACCAGATACTGACTGATTTTCAGACCCCCCCGGACCCCCCCCCCCCCAATACAGTAAAACTGCACATTTTAGAGTAGCCTTTCATTGTGGCCAGCCTAAGGCACACCTGTGCAACAGTCACAGTTACGAGTGTCCAAGGTGGAGCCAGGGTGCCTGAGGCGAAGCCGGTGGGACAGAGGACCAAGGCGGAGCCGGACAGAAAGCAGAGCCAGACGGATGCAGGCAGGGCAACGTCTGACCAAGGCAGAGCCGGAGGGACGAGGGAGCCCGGTGAAGCCCCAAGAACAATGGTGTCTGGTGGAGCAGAGGGTGGGAGGAGCCAAAGCGGATGACGGGATCAGCGGCTGGAGGTGATGCCGGGGGATCCTCATGCCTATGTGGAGCTGGAGACTGGAAGACCCGAGGCAAATCCACACAATATAGTTGCGTTAGAGGAGAAGACAAGGGGCTGAAGGGAACTAGCGGAGACGAGGCTGACGGACTGGCTGACTTTTGAAGAGGAGGCAGGAGAGAGAGGCTGGCCTGGAACTCTGGAGACACAGGAGACATCGGGCTGGGCAGAACCAATGGGCAAACAGGAGATTCTGAACTGGACGGAACCAGCGGGGATGTGATGTAAGCATCCTCTTCAAAGTCATAAAAACAGTTTACTGAGGTCAGCTTCAGCTCTCTCTCAGTGTTGGGAGTGTGGACGGGGGTCTTCCTCCATTCCATCGTACTCCACTAGCTGTCCCATGATGACTCACAGTGTTGCCGGTGTTGTGCTGAATTTTAATTCCATGACAAATTATTACCCTCCTCATTGTGGCTGCTACCTGGTTGCCTAATCCTAACCCCACACCTAATCTAAAATCTATCTATAATGGGGACTCAGGGGGGTATTGATCTGGCAGCGGTCAAAATTCACACACCTGGTCATCTCTGTGGGGCTCGGACTCTGGGGCAAAGGCTGGCTCAGTCCTCGTCTCTGGTTCTGGCTTGTTCATCAAGGCAAATTTGAGCTCCCTGTCTGAGGCAGGCTCTGGCTTCATATCCATGGTCAAGGCCGCATTAATGCACGGGCTTACCTGGGCTGAAGCCCAGGGGCCTCCCAAGTTCAGGGGCCTCCCATGTTCAGGTTCATGATGAGCTGAAAAGGTCATATTGTTTTAACTTGTCAGATTTTGTCGCTGTATGTTGCTAGTCGCTTGTGGGCGTTGGTAGTGCTGTCGCTCTAATGTTATTGTTATGGTGCGTTCACACCAAACGCGAATAGAGCGTCTGGCGCGAGTGATTTCAATGTTAAGTCAATGCAAAGACGCGTTTACGCGCGTCTAGAGGTCCCGCGGCGCGAATGAGGCATTAGACTGCTCGTCTGGCCACATCTATACAAAACACCATCACAAGTGATATTATACAACTATATCATTTTAATTTGACTAGGAATTAGGCTCAAAAGAAACAGTATGCTGTTAGGAGAGTGTTTTTATATTAGGCTACCACACAACAGTGTTCAGTAAATAATTTACTAACGATGGATCAATCTACAAATTAAACTCACTCATACTATCATAAATTACTAAAACGTCATCCGAATTTGACAAATAATACATTTTCTTGTCCCTAATAGTCAACATAATGCAGGGGAAACTGTAAAATGAACTACAGCAGTGCTAAACTTGCATCATAAAACTACAACACTCGAACTATAAATGTATGAATTAAACTCACTGAGACTGTCGACAGTTTCTTTTCCATGCATCATTTTATTATATCCATGTTTGTGGTTAGTTACAGTCAAATCATATAAAACAGTGAAATCGCCCTTGAACTCTTCTGTCTTGCCTGCACTGCACTCGAGACGGTGACAGGAGCTGAGCTCCATTGAAAGGCTTCTTTCCTATTGGTTGTCGCTCGCGAAAATCGCTTCTCATTTGCATAAAGTTGAAATTTAGTTGCTGTGTGTGGTTGTTAAATAAAGTTTCTTGTGTTTATGTGCTCAGTGATATGTTAATAACAATATTAAAATTAAAAACAATATAAAAAAACTCACTGTTGTAGGTCTCGAAAGAAACTAATGCATTTTGTAATGTAGATTACCTAGATTACACTTTTTTAAAATGAGACTCTATAAATCGAGGGGATGGGAGGCCTACAAAACCTCTCAGCCCCGGGGCCTAACATTAGGTTAAGGCGGCTCTGTCCATGGTGCGGGGTAAAGGCTGGCCAGGCGCTGGGCTTGGCTGCGTGACGGGTGTGAGGTAGGCAGTGAGGGATAATCCGCCATGCCGGAGCATCCAACACAAATACTCCAGCTATGGCCTATATTTGGGGAGGAGGAGGAGATTTACTGCTAGTGAGTCCATTCTTTCCTTTTTTATTCTTATTAGAGGGTCTAGTATTCTATAACAGTTGGTCTCATAGAGAATGCACAGACACTATTTGCACTTCTGTGTATAGTACATTTTAAAACAATATGCAATAATAATAATAATAATAATAATATCACATGCAATGTCAGATATTCAATTTATAAAGATCATAAATGGGTGCTGCCTTATTGGGACCCCAAAGCCCTCCCCTACACTTACTCCTAACTTTACACATTAAACACTTTATTGCCACCGTTATATACCAGTCTGGCACTTTATTTCCACTTTTCTTAATTTTTATTTAAAATAAACGCTGCTTCGAGCTGATATGTGATGGGAAGAAGCTGAAAAGCTGAATCCTGTTACCAGCGAGATTTCTTTTGTAATTTTGGTAGGTGGAGGTTAGTGCAAATTGCATCTGCCAACAAGGTGGGCTAATTGTACTTAGTGTAAATAGACCCTCCATACATGGCGCAAACTGAATTTTTTTTAATACAAATAAACAAAAAAATCCAATTTTTTTTTAATCATGTGTTTTGTGGCTACAGGGCAGTTACAATATAAATGACAATAATGTCATTTAGGAATACAATACAATCTACACAATACCATAAAACTTAAAACACTTAACTTTTTTTTTTTGTAAGATTTGTTTTTATTAACATAATTACTTACAAGATGTAAATAGAGTGTACAAAGGATCTACAGTTTGATACATTACTTACATCCTAAGTACAAAGAATGAACATTTTCAAATTTTGAACATCAGAAAAATAAAAATAAATAAATAAATAAATAAATAAAATCAATACTAAACAAAAACAAATATTACACAAACATTTCCCATCCCACCCCCCACCCTCCACCCTCTTCCCTTGTATGGTTGTCAGTTTCTTTTCATTTATATATCTAAGCAGTCTATACAGTTTATACATATATCCATCTGTATACTCACATACTTAAATCTACACATTATTCACAATAAATGCATCAATGAGGAAGTTATACAAGATAGATCTGCAGAGGGCTAATTTGAAGCCGATCCAGGAGGGCTCATACTAACATGGACAGTCAAGTCTAGAGAAGGCAAAATGTCCATGAAAGGGCCCCAGATTTCTCTAAAGGCTGCATGCTTCCCTCTCACATTATACAATATTTTTTCAGGTGTGCAGTAAGACACAAGCTCATTAATCCAATGTTTTACTAGCGGTGAATTTTCAGATTTCCAGTTGATCAGAATACATTTTTTAACTGCAGTGCTCACACGTAAGATAAAGTGTTTTTTGTAGTAGTTCACATTAATAGAGCTTGTGTCCCCCAGGATCCATAGTTTTGGGTCCTGTTCAATTTGACTTCCTATTACCCTTGATGTTAAGTCAATGACACGTTTTCATAATTCTTCTATCACTGGGCAACTCCATAGCATGTGTATAAGATCACCATCAATCATTTTACATCTCTGACATTTGGAAGAAATGTTGCTGTCAATTTTATGTAACCTGTAAGGAGTGTAGTATGTCCTATGGAATATATTAAATTGAATTTGCCTGTGTTTTGTGGAGGTTAGTACAGTCTGTGCTTGTTCCAATAGATGACACCAATCTGCCTCCTCATAAATACAGTCTAGGTCTTTCTCCCATTTCCCTTTTGTAGATGTTTTATCATAAATCGGTAACTTTCCATTGATGATACCATATATAGAAGATATTATTCCTTTTGTTGATCTATGTAAATTATTACATAGGTGGAATTCAAGAGGAGTTTCTTTCGGGATATATGGGAATGTTTCTTTGGATTTCTCCTTAACCCAGTCTCTAATCTGTAGGAATTTGAAGAAACTTTCTTTGGGAAGGTTGAATTTTTCATTTAGTTGTTGGAAGTTAGCAAAAGTATCATCAATGTATAAGTCAGCCACTGTGTGAATTTCTCTTTCCTTCCACCCCCGCAACACTGAGTCAGCTATGTGGTGTGAGAGGTTGGGATTACCCCACAAAGGTGCTCTTCTAAGAAAAGAAATATTTGTGTCGAGAAGTGAATGGGATTCTTGCCAAGCAGCGAATGTGTTCATTATTATTGAGTTGTTTGTGAGTGCAGTTGAACATTTTTTTGTGCCTATGAATGGAATATCCTTTAAAGGCATAGACTTCATCTCATGTTGTTCTATTGGGACCCATCTAACTTCACTGTTCTCTGCATGCAGCCAGATCCAAATCGATCTGTACTGAGAAGCAAGGTAATAATTCCTAAAATTTGGTAAGTTGAGTCCTCCCCTTGAATATGGAGCCTGTAGAGAGATGAGTTTGACCCTGGGGTTTTTTCTTTGCCATATAAAAGGAGTTAAAATTTTGTTAAGTTCTTTGAAAAAACTTTTGGGAACATTAATAGGAAGACATTGAAATAGGTAAGTAAACTTGGGTAAAATGCTAATTTTAATAGTATTAATTCTTCCTATGAGAGACAGAGGAAGATCAATCCATCTTTGAAGGTTAAGTTTAGTTTGTTCCAATAGCTTTATATAGTTCTGTTTAAATATATGCTCATTTGATTTACCAATTTGTATACCCAAATATTTGAAACCGATGCTGCACCATTTTAATGGGCCAGTGAGTGCTCTAATATTATTGTCCTGTATATTCAGTGGTAAAATCTCACTTTTACTGTAATTTAATGTATATCCTGAGACTACAATATATTCTTTGAGGCATTTCAATAGAGGAAGGACTGATGCTTGTGGATCAGTTATATATAATAAGAGATCATCTGCATACAGAGAAAGATTATGTTCATTTGTGCCAAATTTAATTCCTGCTATGGAGGTGTTAGAGTGTATGGCGATGGCTAATGGTTCGATTGCGAGTGCAAAGAGGAGGGGGGAGCTTGGACAGCCTTGCCTGCACCCTCTGGATAGTGAGAAAGTGTTAGACAGAATGTAATTTGTTAAAATATTGGCTTTGGGGGCATTAAAAAGTGTTTTAACATATTGAATGAATTAAAACACTTAACTTTAATAAGTTTCTGTCAAAGATGTGTACATGAAAACATGTTGCTGCCTTTATAATTTAAGAAGGGGTTAAGCACAAGAAGATAATTATATTTGCCCCCCCAAAAAAACCCTGATTGTTTAACCTATTCCACACTGATGTCCTGTCTGTGTTACAAACAGGGAAAGTGCATAGCTGCACCAAAGGCATGGACGAGACTGAGGAAGTGTGAGTAAATTCTTTCCTTTTACTGTTTTACTTTCGTATTCCCTCATTTTCTCTGACCGTAACCAAGTTGGCCAGGGCCTTGGGCTGACAGGATCAATGTATAATCTGCACAATCTCCACATTATAGTGCTACTTAGAGCTCAAATCCAACACTCTTTTCCTCCAGGCTACAGAGGTAAATAATATGTGCAGGACAAAATGTCTGCTAGCACTTTAGAAGTTCCACTTGAATTTTAGCCTTCTATTAGTAAATTTATGAGCCTCCTGACCACAGAGCTCTTTCAGTAAGTGCACGGTGACAGATTGAGCAGTGCCTTTTGTCCTCCACTGTGTGGTTTTTAAAGAGCCCCTGAGGAGTTTTCCAGAATGTGATTGGAGATGTGGTCATATGAGGATGGGCTAATTGATTGTGGTCTGGCACCGGCCAGAGGGCATATCTAACCATTTATGGATTAAGTGTTATGGTAGGGAGAAAAGGTCAAACTGTACAGTTCAGTGAATATCTTAAGTAAGAATGCCTGACTCAGCTTATGTGTCCTGGATCTCCATGAACATGGGTAAGGGGTGAATGAGACAATTCCTCTCTCAATTGAGACAGCAATAATGCCATTTCACTTGCTTTATTGCCAATACAACATTAGCAAATGCTGAACTGCTAAGGAATATTTAAAATAGCACAGAGTAATTTTTATTTATGTTTCACTCAAGGGGTAAAGCTGGTTAGCATGGTTCAGTTAACTCCTGCTGCCCCTGGTAGATGTCATTACTAAACTATTCTGCTGCCAAAATGCATCTTTCTCCATTGACAGCCATTCAAAAGTAGTGTGTATTATGAAAATAAATAAATAAATAAATAAATAAATAAATAAATAAATAAGAATTTTTTTTTTTTCCTCAAGCAATATACAAACCATAAGTATTTCATTATAGTCTATGCTTCATGATTCCCACTGGGATAAATGGCAATGCTAATAGATTTCATCCAAGTATTACAGACCTCCTTTGTGATACTGTCTATCACAGTTACTGTTACTGTCATAACAGCGGCATCAGCAAAAAGCTAAACTTTTTTTGACCAATTTCATAATCCTTCTTGTACTGTATATATAAAAAAAAATGTTAAATGCATGCAGTATGTACTGTATCATGTTCAGTTTACGGCCTTATAATAAAAAGTGAAAAATATGTTTTTCACTTTAAAATAATGGTCCAGATCACTTGTAGTTCCTCTAGAGTGACTAGGTAACACTTAGTGATGCATTTTATGACTATATTCAGAGGAAAAAATATGATCAATTACGTCTCAGAAACACGATAATGTAGTGATAAGTAATTAATTGGTAACTGTTCATGATTTGTCATAGTTAGGTAATAATTATTAATTAGGCTAATCTCATTTAAAGTAATTATTGATTACATAATAAGGAACTATCTTAGTCCTACATTTGAAATTACTTACTGATTAATTAAGCTTGATTAAGCTTCACGTCACTGAGGTCAGATAAATCCCATCACATAGAGACTCTTTCACCTGGATATCATCATGTAGAGACTGTGTCTGTTCCCCGAATTAGGAAATACAAAAAACTTCCAAACCCATCTAAGGGTAAAAATGTAATTAATGTTCAACAAATAAAAAACAGATATAATACAAATGAGCAAATGATAAAACTTGGGTTGCTGAATATTCGATCCCTTACTTCAAAAGCACTTTTTGTTAATGATATGATTACAGACTATAAAGATGTGCTGTGTTTGACAGAAACCTGGCTAAAACCAAACGATTACATGAATTTAAATGAGTCCACCCCGCAAGATTACGGTTATAAACATGAACCTCGTCTGAAAGGCAAAGGGGGAGGTGTTGCTGTAATTTATAGTAATATTTTCAGAATTACTAAGAAGTCTAGTTTCAAATATAATTATTTTGAAGTGTTGGTGCTTAATGTAACAATATATAGTGTAAATGATAAATCACGTTTGAGATTTGTGCTGGCTACTGTATACAGGCCACCAGGGCACCATACAGACTTTATCAAAGAATTTGCTGACTTTCTATCAGAGTTAGTACTGGCTGCAGATAAAGTCCTAATTGTTGGTGATTTTAATATACATGTAGATAACGAAAAAGATGCATTGGGATTGGCATTTAAAGACATTCTTAGCTCTACTGGAGTTAGACAACACGTGTCAGGACCTACTCATTTTCGTAATCATACTCTAAATCAAATATTATCACATGGAATCAATGTTGATGCCATTGAAATTCTGCAGCAGAGCAATGACATCTCAGATCATTATCTAGTCTCGTGTAAACTTCATTTAGCCAAGGCTGCAAAGCCGACTGTGTTAAAAATATGTTAGACCTATCACTTCTGCCACTAAAGATTGCTTTATAAATAATCCTCCTGATCAGTTTCATCATCACAGCATCCCAAATAGCTTAGAAGAACTCGAAATTGTGACAGAAACTTTTAACTCTCTCTTTTCCAGCACTTTAGACACAGTTGCTCCTTTGCGCTTAAAGAAGATTAAAGAAAATAGGGTAACACTTTATATTACGACCCGCAAACAACTGTGTAAGTAAACCGAAATTACGGTGTACGTTTCTGTAATTATAGTGTACTTCCGTGTAGGTATAAGGGAACAATATGTTAAGTTTTGGGTAATAAAGGGGTAACAAGCAGATATACAACCTGCAAAGAACTTCGTAAGTAAACCGAAATTACGGTGTACGTTTCTGTAATTATAGTGTACCTCCGTGTAGGTATAAGGGAACAATATGTTAAGTATTGGGTAATAAAGGGGTACAACCAGATATACAAGCAAATTATTTATAATGTAATTATTTTAAAACTAACAGGTACCTATTCTGTTAATATATTCCAGGCAAAAATTGTACGTCTGTTGTATATAAAAGTTTTTAAACGGCAAGAAAAACAAACTGGGCTAACCTGCACCACGAAACATAACAAACTGTTCCAGCCAATAACCGACAAGAAGGATTTGGGGGTGGGGTTTGGGGTGTTAGTACGTGGATGAGGAGGAGGGAGGGTCTAGCTAGCTTCCATTTTGTTTGACAATACTTTAAACGTCAACAAGAAGTGACGTCACCCAACATCACGTAGAGCACCTTCATTAATTCTTCTTTGTCATTAGGATACGTACCAAAAACTTTTAAGCTGGCTATGATTAAACCGCTTGTTAAAAAAACGCAACTTGATCCTACAGAATTAATCAATTACAGGCTGATCTCGAATCTACCTTTTCTGTCAAAGATACTAGAAAAAGCAGTATTTTCACAACTATGTTCCTTTCTAGAAAGAAATGATATCTGCAAGGATTTTCAATCAGGATTTAGACCGTACCATAGTACTGAGACAGCTCTCATTAGAGTCACAAATGATTTGCTCTTATCATCCGGTCGTGGTTGTATCTCTCTATTAGTGTTACCCGATCTTAGTGCTGCATTTGACACTATCGACCACAACAGTCTTTTAAATAGACTCGAAAATTATGTTGGCATTAGTGGAATTGCATTAGCATGGTTTAAATCATACTTATCTGACCGTTATCAGTTTGTAGCAGTAAATAAAGAGATGTCTTATCGATCAAAAGTTCAGTATGGTGTACCACAAGGCTCAGTACTAGGACCATTGCTGTTCACTCTGTACATGGGAAATATCATTAGGAAGCATGGCATTAGTTTTCACTGTTATGTTGATGATACGCAGCTCTATATTTCTTCACACCTTGACGAAACTTACAAATTCACAAAATTAACGGAATGCATTGCTGATATAAAAAAACTGGATGACTAGCAATTTCCTACTACTTAAAAAACTTCCTCACGCAAGAACCTAGAATACTGTCTAACACTTGATGGCTGCTCTGTCAAGTCCTCATTGTCGGTTAGGAACCTGGGTGTGCTCTTTGATACCAATCTTTAATTTGAAAGTCACGTGTCTAGTATCTGTAAAACGATACTTGGTTACTCACGTAACCTCGGTTCTCTCTAGAGAGGGAACGAGTATTGTGTAAGCTTGCTTACGCTGCGGGGAAAGTCTTCTTTTCTCGAGATACTGAAGCCAAAAATTATCCTTAATTTCATATTTTGTCAACGCAGTGCAGCTGCGGGCAGCTGAGCTAGAGCGGCATACTGCACGCTCATTGGCTGCCACGCGGCAACTGCTTAAGCCTACCAGTGAGCCTGGCGTGACGTCACTCGCGCGTCACAGCCCGCCAGAATGGGCGGCGTCAGAGCGTATATAAGGAAGGCTCGTAGGCTATATTCTCTGTTTTCTGTCGAATGAAGCGACACGAGCTATAGGCTTTAAGCACGGCAGGGAACGCAATACTTGTTCCCTCTCTAGAGAGAACCGAGGTTACGTGAGTAACCAAGTATCGTTCTCTTACGAGAGGTTCTCTCGTATTGCGTAAGCTTGCTTACGCTGCGGGAACTCCTTGTCCACGCCGTGCGCGCCTAACGATCACATATGACTCTTTATGAAAAGCATAGAGGTGAAATGACAGGTGGCCAGCGGTGCGGGCCAACACATGTTCATAAGCACACCTAGGGAACACAAGAACGGCACGGCCGGTCTATGCATACTGATACCCTGAGCGTGCAGCTCAACAGACAAGCTAATCGATAATACAGCCTGCGCACATGAGCAGGACATGAACACGACTAGACTGACAGAAGTTTAGCCTGCAGGGCGGGAACTTCCAGGTTATAAAACCTAACAAATGTAGAGGGGGACGCCCAGCCCGCCGCCATACAAATGTCATGAATGGAAATCCCGCTGGACCATGCCCACGATGAGGCCATGCCTCTGGTGGAATGAGCCTGTATGCCCAACGGACATTGCAGGTCTTTTGACGCATATGCTGCTGCAATAGCATCCACTATCCATCTGGATAGCGTCTGTTTCGAGGCGGCGCGACCCTTAGCGCGCCCTCCAAACGAGACGAAAAGCTGCTCTGAGAGCCTGAAGGCTGCATGACATGACACCTTAACGCCCTGACCGGGCAAAGGCAGTTAACACCCTCCTCACTGCCGGATGACGGCAGGGCCGATAGGGTAATGACTTGAGCCCTAAAGGGAGTACCTAACACTTTGGGGACATAACCGTGCTTCGGTTTGAGAATGGCTAACGAGTCGTTAGGTCCAAACTCGAGGCACGACGCGCTGACGGACAGCGCATGCAAATCACCCACTCGTTTGACTGAAGCCAGAGCTAGCGAAAAAACGGTTTTAAGCGTCAAGTATTTCAACTCCACAGAGTCCAAAGGCTCGAAGGGATGCACTTTTAGGGACTCTAGGACCAGAGACAGGTCCCAAATAGGGACTGACGGGGGCCGAGGAGGGTTCATCCTCCTGGCCCCGCGCAGAAAGCGGGTAATGAGTTCGTTCCTGCCCAGTGAGCGGCCGCGCACCGAATCGGCGAACGCTGCTATGGCCGCGACGTAAACCTTGAGCGTGGAGGGGGACCTGCCCGCGTCCAACATCTCTTGGAGAAAGTTTAATACCTGTGGGACTCCACAGGACTGAGCATTAGAACCCTTTTCCACACACCATTTGCTAAACACCGACCATTTAGACGCATAGAGCCGCCTCGTCGAGGGGGCTCTGGACTGCATGATCGTGTTAATTACCCCTTCTGGCAGATCAACGAATATCCGTTGATTTCCCACGCATGCAGAGACCAGTGCTCTGGAGAATCGATCCTCGGGCTTGAGAGAGAAGATCTCTCCTCATCGGAATCGGCCATGGGGCTGTGTCTGCCAGTCTCATTAGCTCGGGGAACCACGGTTGGTTTTCCCAGCGCGGAGCTATGAGGAGCACTGCGCAGTCCGCCTCCCTGATCCTCGCTAGCACTTGAGGCAGCATCGAGATCGGGGGGAACGCATACAGCGGAACGCTGGGCCAGGTCTGGGCCAGCGCGTCCTCGTGTTTTGAGAAAAACCTCTGGCACTGAGCGTTCTCGCTCGCGGCGAAGAGGTCGATCTCCGCTTCGCCGAAACGACGCCAAAGCGTTTGGACCGTCTGGCGGTGTAGAGACCATTCCCCTGGGGGAACGTTGTCCCTGGACAGTCTGTCCGGGCCGTCGTTCAGACGACCGGGTACATGAGCTGCCCTTAGGGAGCGCAGCGGGCCCTGAGCCCAGGATAGGAGGCGCTCTGTGAGAGCGCGCAGGGTTCTGGATCTGATTCCGCCCTGGCGGTTCACGTAAGACACCACTGACATGTTGTCCGAGCGAACTAGCACATGGTGTCCCCGTAGAAGCGGTAGCAAGTGCTTCAGCGCTTTCTCGACCGCCAGCATCTCTAGACAGTTTATGTGAAGGCTTTTCTCCGTATTCGACCATGGGCCGCAAATCGGACTGCCCTCGTGAGTCGCTCCCCAACCCATGTTGGACGCGTCTGTCGAGACCACTTTGCGGTGTGCGATGACCCCCATCGTTACTCCCCGCTGATACCATTCGGCCGCCAGCCAGGGCTGCAGGGCTGAGACACAGCGCTGAGTCACTCTGACTGGTGCACGGCCCGAAATCCATGCTTTGCGGGGCACTTCCGACTTTAGCCAGCATTGAAGCGGGCGCATTCGAAGTAAACCCAGCTGCAGGACCGCTGCGGCTGACGCCATATGGCCCAAAAGCCTCTGAAAGGTTTTCAGGGGAAAAACTTTTCCCACTTGAATGGAAACGGCGAGGTGTCGAACACAGCGTGCGCGCTGTGTTGACAATCTGGCCGTCATCGCCGCCGAATCCAGATCTATACCCAGAAAAGTGATAGACTGGCTGGGGGTTAGAGAGCTCTTGTCCCAGTTCACGGAAAGACCCAGGCTTTCCAAATGACCGAGAAGCGCTTTCTTGTGAGAAACTAGTTCCTCTGTTGAGTGCGCTATAATGAGCCAATCGTCCAGATAGTTCAGAATTCGCATTCCCTTCGATCTCAGGGGTGCGAGAGCCGCATCCATGCACTTCGTAAATGTACGGGGTGCCAGGGACAGGCCGAACGGCAGGACGGTGTACTGATATACCTGACCGTCGAAGGCGAATCTCAAGAATGGCCTGTGACGGGGTATAATCTGAATCTGAAAATACGCGTCTTTCAGATCGAGAGAGATGAACCAGTCCCCCGGGTGAATCTGCGCGAGGATTTGACTGGTCGTGAGCATTTTGAACGGTCGTTTCACGAGCGCTTTGTTCAAATATCTCAGATCTAATATAGGTCTGAGCGCTCCGCCCTTCTTGGGTACAAGGAAATAACGGCTGTATAAGCCTGCCTCGGTAACCGGAGGGTGAACTCGTTCTATCGCCCCTTTGTGCAGCAAATTCGATATTTCTGCGTGAAGCAGATGAGCTGCATCCGCCTTCACTTGAGTCTCGACCCGGGCGCGAAAGCGCGGGGGGCGGCGAGCGAATTGAAGCGAATAGCCCTTTATCACTGTGTTTAGTACCCACTTCGACACTCCCGGAATAGCTTTCCATGCATTCGCACTCATAGCTAGGGGTCGAATCGCCTCCGGGTCCCGCCCGCCGCACAGCGCGGGACAGGGAGCCTGTGGCGGTATGTGCGCGAGTCGCGCAGTGGCAGTGAGGGGAGACGGGGGCTCGCTGATAGCGGCAGCCGGCTGACTGATGCTGTGAGAGAGCGTTGTGTGTGACGGCTCGCGGCGCGGAAGCGGGGCGGGCTCGTGAGTGTTTACATGAGAGTGTGCGTGCTGTGTAGCGGGCACAGGGCTCTTTATTAACACACAGCCGGTGGCGGAGTGCTCTGGTCCCCGAATGTGTGAGACAGAGCGAGCACTGTGTAGGTGTGAGCACTGGGGCGTGGGCACGTGACCTACAACTAACACTCGAGCGGCCGTAGCGCGCTTTATGTGAGTGCACTCTGTGGGGTACACAGGGTAGATTGTGCTTGTGTGTAGCAATGAACACTGGGACGTGGGCATGTTTACTACACTCATAACACTGACGGCGTGAGCCGAATGACCAGATTTTACACTCTTTATTTGATTTATCTGGGTCGCCGTAAAAACGGCGTTTGTGTGCAGGCGAGAGAGTTGAGAAACTGGCTCGTTGGCTGCGGTGGACACTACTGCAGTAGCCTTTATCAAGGGGACTGGCAGAGGGATACAAGTTAGCTTTGACAGCGGTCCGGCCGCGGCGGGACTCAACCGTCTTTTCCTCTTGACGAGTGCTAGGAGGACTTCGCAGGCTCGGGTTTCAGCGAAACTCTAGGCCGGGGACCCCGCGGGGGTGGCGGCCTGTGCTGGCTGGTGGAGCGGGACCTGGGTCGGCCGCGCTGGCGCTGCTGCGAAGCTGGAGGTCGAGACGGGCGCTGCGTGGAGCTGCGTGCAGGAGGCTGAGTGTTAGAGCGGCCTGCAGCGGAGCTCGAGCGGCGGGGCAGAAAGAGGTTCATGGCCTGTGACGCCTTCTGTACTTCAGAGAAGCGGTCCACGAGGCCACTCACCGCAGGGCCGAAGAGACCGGTGGGTGAGAGCGGGGCGTTGAGAAACACGGACCGCTCTTGTTCCCCCATGTCGGCTAGCGTTAGCCAGAGGTAGCGCTCTATGACGGTCAGCGAAGCCATGGAACGTCCGATAGCTTGGGCCGCTGTCTTCGTCGTGTGAAGGGAGAGGTCCGTCGCACTGCGCAGGTCGGTCAAGGCAGACTTATCCAGTTCTCCCTCGTCAAGCTGGCGGAGGAGGTCGGCTTGGAGAACTTGAAGGACCGCCATTGTGTGCAGGGATGAGGCGGCTTGCCCAGCGGCCGAGAAAGCGCGGCTGGCAAACGCCAAAGTAGTCCTGCAGGCCTTAGACGGGAGGGCAGTCTTTGAGCGCCATCTCGCGGATGGGGGGCAAAGATGCGCTGCAACCGCCTGTTCGACCGGTGGGATCCGGTCATACCCTTTCTCCGTGGCTCCGTCCACGTGGGAGAGAGCTGATGAGGCCGGAGAGCGGAGTCTGGCCGAAACTGGAGCGTTCCACGATTTAGCAAGCTCCTCGTGAAGCTCCGGTAGAAAAGGCGCTGGTCTGGACGCTGGAGCTTGTCGACTGGCGGGCAGGAAGCATCCGTCGAGCCTGTTGGGCGGGGGCACCGCTGGCGGAGACCATTCGAGGCCCAGGTGCTCGACTGCCACAGTGAGGAGGCGGAGAAGCTCGGCGTCCACACTGGCGTGAGTCCTGCTGGACGCTCTGGTGGAGGAGGCGGAGCGGACAGAACCGGACCATCCCTCGCTGTCCGATGCCATTAACGAGCACGTGTCCAGTAGCGCGTTGTCATCCGCTTCATCCCCTGAGGCGACGGCATCGAGGGCGAGAGCCGTCGGCTGCGTGTCGGGAAGCGGGGGCGGAGAAGGAGAGAGCGAGGCTCGCGGGAGAGGCTCCGGCGAGGCCCTGGCTCGAGTCTCGGGCTCCGGTGGTCGTTGAGAGCGGCGTTTCTTCTTTCGCGGCCCAACGACGGTTGGAGCAGGCTCTGTGAAGAGGGCGAGTCGAGCCCGCAGGGTCGACATCGGCAGCTCTTCACAGAAGGCGCAGCCGCCCGTGGAAAGCGCGACGGCTGCGTGGTCCCGGCCCAGGCAGAGAGCGCAGATAAGATGGCGGTCTCTGTCGCTGAGCGTAGAGCGGCATGAGCCGCACGTGGTGCGAGGCATTTGCAACAACGCCTCTGCTCTTTTAGATAGTGCTGCGGAAACAAAACACACACACAAAGAACTTTTGCAATGAAAGGATATCGCCGGATAGCTGAGCTGGCACGGCAGGCTGAAGGCGGCGAAGATTCGTCCGGCTTCCTCAGGCTGTCCTAAGCTGGCTCGTTAGCTGTTCCTTGCAGGACAACGGCGACGGCTTCCTCTCAGAGTTCAGCGATGCGAGTGCTTCGCTGAAAAGACAGAAATCAGAGAATATAGCCTACGAGCCTTCCTTATATACGCTCTGACGCCGCCCATTCTGGCGGGCTGTGACGCGCGAGGGCGCGCGCGCCCTCATTGGGCGTGACGTCACGCCAGGCTCACTGGTAGGCTTAAGCAGTTGCCGCGCGGCAGCCAATGAGCGTGCAGTATGCCGCTCTAGCTCAGCTGCCCGCAGCTGCACTGCGTTGACAAAATATGAAATTAAGGATAATTTTTGGCTTCAGTATCTCGAGAAAAGAAGACTTTCCCCGCAGCGTAAGCAAGCTTACGCAATACGAGAGAACCTCTCGTAAGAGAACCACATTTTTTCATCTTAAAAATATATCTAAATTACGTCCTATGCTCTCAATGAAAAATGAAGAACAATTAGTTCATGACATCAAGGCTAGATTATTGTAATGCTATTATGGGTGGTTGCCCTGCATGCTTAATAAACAAACTACAGCTGGTTCAAAATGCAGTAGCTAGAGTTCTTACCAGAACCAGGAAGTATGACCATATTAGCCCGGTTCTGTCAACACTGCATTGGCTCCCTATTAAACAACGTATACAATTTAAAATATTGCTGATTACTTACAAAGCACTAAATGGTTTAGCTCTGCAGTACTTTAGCGAGCTCTTAACGCATTATAGTCCTTCACGTCTATTGCAATCTCAAAATTCCGGCCAGTTGATAATACCTAGAATATCAAAATCGACTGCTGGCGGTAGATCCTTTTCCTATTTAGCACCAAAACTTTGGAACATTCTCCTAACATTGTCCGGGAATTAGACACACTCTGTCAGACATTAGACCAAAAACACATCTCTTTGACCTAGCATACACATAACACATTATAGACTTCTATAATTCAATGTTAGGCTGCATAGATTAGGTCAGCCGGAACCGGGAACACTCCCCATAAATCCTAAAGTACTTGTTACATCATAGAAGGATGGCGTCTACGCTAATATGAGTCTCTCTGTTTATCCGAGGTTTACCACAGTCCGCCGGATCCAGGCAGTATCCAGATCTGATGAAGGACCTGCGCCTGGTTTGCGTGGCTACGCAGACGCGACAACATTTTTTTTCTGTACATTTTTAAGGCCAGACAAGTAGTTTTTTGAGGGTTGATTTGTAAAGAAGGACTACCTGCGTACATATATATTCAAACGCGCATGCCTTTGGACTGAACACGTAATGCGCATGTGCGCAACGTCTGCGTTTTCGCGGGTTTGCGTTTTTGAGGTTTGCGCAGAGATAACGGATAATCGTTTGCACCTTCGAACCTATTTCAGGGAGTGCGTTCTCGAGACACCAGGCACTGTTTCGTGCGGATGGCCGGCCGGAGCGCGTTGAGGGTTTTCCTGTTAGAACGGTGTTGTATTAGCGGCCCCTAAGTTAATAACTAATGATATTCGCAACGGAAGTGAATCAATAAATCAAAACTAACTTTAGCTGGACAATAACTTTATCCTAGAGCTGTTGTAAAGCCCAAACAATCTGTTACGGTGATTTCCTATTATCACTGTAAAGCTGCTTTGAAACAATCCATATTGTTAAAAGCGCTATATAAATGAAGGTGACTTGACTTGACTTGATTCCATATTAGTTAATAGTTAATAGCCACTGAGACTGAATTGTCATGTGTTTGAGTTTTGTCCTGTTTCATTGTGTTTCCCCTGACACCTGTCACGTTCACCGTCTGTTTCTGTCTAATACTACAATTCCCAGAATCCTCTTTTGGCACACCTGCATTCACCCTCCAGTTCATTGATCACCCGCACCTGTTCACCATCAGCAACCTCGTCATCAAGCACTATAAAACTCTCACTGTGATTTCAGTCTGGGTCAAGTCTCCAACAGGAACAGATCATATGCTGTTGTCTCTGTTACCGCTGATGCATCAAGACTCCAAGAAGTATGTATACTTACCTGAAACACTAACCTCTATATCTGGTTGTGCCGTCTTCAGAATTCCTGTCCGATTCCATGCTGTCTGAGATCCTATGTTCCTTTGAGTGTCCAGTGTTTCATCCAAACCTGATTACTGCCAACCGCATCTGAAAGAGAAGAGACAAAGTTACTGAATTGTGATTACTTGACATCAGCTTATCTAAAGTGAACTTGCTTACCTGCTATCTGCCTCACTTCGACTCATCACGAAATCTGCACTTGATTTGAATTAATACTCACCTCGCACTCTGATCATCTGTAAATAAAGCTGTGTTTGATTCACTTACCTCTGTCTCCTGGTCTGTATCCTGACAGAAGACTTGACCGCATACCGTTATGAATCTTACACAGCCCGCAGACCGTGCTTCCGTGAACCCCATGAAATACACTATGTTCAACCAGAAGGATAAGCAGGCTTTTGTGGGAACCCGCCAAGCTGTGTTCAGGGGGATCCGTGGAGGTCACAGAGGAGGATGTGGGCGATATGGGGCCGGACACTTTCTCCAGAGCCAACATCTACGTGTCCAACCAGATCTTCACATCCAGTCCTATCCTCATCTCATCAGTTCAATCGAACCAATCTCCAGGGATGATGACTTCTCTGATCTCCCTCCTCTCATCAGCCCAGCTGAGCCAGATCCTGTTATCTGCCCAGCCAAATCTGAGCACATCGTCTGCCTAGCCGAACCTGCACTTCACGCCAGTCCAGTCGAGCCTGCACTTCACGCCAGTCCAGCCGAGCCTGCACTTCACGCCAGTCCAGCCGAGCCTGCACTTCACGCCAGTCCAGCCGAGCCTGCACTTCACGCCAGTCCAGCCGAGCCTGCACTTCACGCCAGTCCAGCCGAGCCTGCGACTGAGAGCGTCATGCCCGCCGAGCCTGCGACTGAGAGCGTCATGCCCGCCGAGACTGAGAGCGTCATGCCCGCCGAGACTGAGAGCGTCATGCCCGCCGAGACTGAGAGCGTCATGCCCGCCGAGACTGAGAGCGTCATGCCCCCAGAGCCAATCGTCGGCCCAGATGTTCCGAGTCCAGTTCCGAGTCCAGTCCTCGAGCAAGAGCCAGAGCCAGTCCTCGAGCAAGAGCCAGAGCCAGTCCTCGAGCAAGAGCCAGAGCCAGTCCTCGAGCAAGAGCCAGAGCCAGTCCTCGAGCAAGAGCCAGAGCCAGTCCTCGAGCAAGAGCCAGAGCCAGTCCTCGAGCAAGAGCCAGAGCCAGTCCTCGAGCAAGAGCCAGAGCCAGTCCTCGAGCAAGAGCCAGAGCCAGTCCTCGAGCAAGAGCCAGAGCCAGTCCTCGAGCAAGAGCCAGTTGTCGGCCCAGATGAGCCGAGTCCAGTTCCGAGTCCAGTTCCGAGTCCAGTTCCGAGTCCAGTTCCGAGTCCAGTTCCGAGTCCAGTTCCGAGTCCAGTTCCGAGTCCAGTTCCGAGTCCAGTTCCGAGTCCAGTTCCGAGTCCAGTTCCGAGTCCAGTTCCGAGTCCAGTTCCGAGTCCAGTTCCGAGTCCAGTTCCGAGTCCAGTTCCGGAGCAAGAGCCAGTCTTCAAGCAAGAGCCAGAGCCAGCCTACGAGCAAGAGCCAGAGCCAATGCCAGTCTTCCCAAAAGCTCTTCCTTCGCCGCTGGTCTCACCCAGCTTAAAGCCCTCTTCGCCGCTGATCCTGCACAGCCCCGAGCTGCCTTCGTCGCTGGTCCTATCCAGCCTAGAGCTGCTCTCTCCCCCTGCCTCATCTAGCCATGTATCAAAACCTGACAAGTTCTCCATTAAAATTTTGGGGGGGCGCAGTATACCTGCTAGGGGGACCGCGGAGGTCTTTACGACAAGGTTCCCAGTGTCACCATGGCAACCTGAAAAAACATCTCCGCCATGGCCGCCTGAAGGGTCATCTCCACCATGGCCACCTGAAGGGTCATCTCCACCATGGCCACCCGAAAGGTCATCTCCACCATGGCCACCTGAAGGGTCATCTCCACCATGGCCACCCGAAGGGTCATCTCCACCATGGCCACCCGAAAGGTCATCTCCACCATGGCCACCTGAAGGGTCCTCACCGCCTTGGCCACCCGAAGGTTCCTCACCACCATGGCCACCCGAAGGGTCCTCACCACCATGGCCACCCGAAGGGTCACCACCGCCTTGGCCACCCGAAGGGTCACCACCGCCCTGGAAGTCCGAGGGTCCGACAGCTCCGCCCTGGCCACGCCCACAGCCTGTTCCGCCCTGGTCTCCTGACCAGCCTGCTCCGCCTGGACCGTCCTGGAGTCTAGGATGCCCACCCTCCCACCCCTTTGGATGTTATATGGCGCGAGGACGCGCCTTCGAGGAGGGGGAGGTACTGTCACGTTCACCGTCTGTTTCTGTCTAATACTACAATTCCCAGAATCCTCTTTTGGCACACCTGCATTCACCCTCCAGTTCATTGATCACCCGCACCTGTTCACCATCAGCAACCTCGTCATCAAGCACTATAAAACTCTCACTGTGATTTCAGTCTGGGTCAAGTCTCCAACAGGAACAGATCATATGCTGTTGTCTCTGTTACCGCTGATGCATCAAGACTCCAAGAAGTATGTATACTTACCTGAAACACTAACCTCTATATCTGGTTGTGCCGTCTTCAGAATTCCTGTCCGATTCCATGCTGTCTGAGATCCTATGTTCCTTTGAGTGTCCAGTGTTTCATCCAAACCTGATTACTGCCAACCGCATCTGAAAGAGAAGAGACAAAGTTACTGAATTGTGATTACTTGACATCAGCTTATCTAAAGTGAACTTGCTTACCTGCTATCTGCCTCACTTCGACTCATCACGAAATCTGCACTTGATTTGAATTAATACTCACCTCGCACTCTGATCATCTGTAAATAAAGCTGTGTTTGATTCACTTACCTCTGTCTCCTGGTCTGTATCCTGACAACACCAAGTTTTCCTGCGTTGTCTGATCAGTCTTTTAGTTCACCTGTTGTCTCATTAGCTAACTCGTTGGTCCCTGTGTATTTATACCCTGCATTCTCCCTCATTCGCTGTCCATTCTCGTTAATGTTATGTTGTGTGTTGTTTGCATATCTCCCTAATCTCCTGATTGTTGTCATTAAAAGACTATTTTGAATCTTCTTCGTGCTGTTTACACACATTACCTGTTTTATTTTAAATCTCTTGAATAATTTGGTGGAGAAATATATAGCCGCCTTATCTTTAAATGACAAGAGGGTCTTATACATCAGTTGATTTTGTGTGTGTGTGTGTGTATATATATACAGTACCAGTCAAAAGTTTGGAAACAGTACTATTTTTAATGTTTTTGAAAGAAGTCTCTTATGCTCATCAAGCCTGCAGTTAAAAAAAAACAAAAACAAAAAAAAACAGTAATATTATGAAATATTATTACAATTTAAAATAATGGTTCTCTTTTTTAATATACTTTAAAATGCAATATATTTTTGTGATGCAAAGCTGAATTTTCATCAGCAAGTACTCCAGTCTTTGGTGTCTTATGATCCTTCAGAAATCATTCTAATATGCTGATTTATGATCAATGTTGGAAACAGTTGTGCTGCTTAATATTTTTTTTATAACCTGAGATACTTTTTTCAGGATTATTTGATGAATAAAAAGTTAAAAACCTGAGATACTTTTTTCAGGATTATTTGATGAATAAAAAGTTAAAAAGAACTGTATTTATTTAGAATAGAAATCTTTTGTAACAATATACACTACCGTTCAAAAGTTTGGGAACAATAACTATTTCTTTTTTAAGAAATTAGTACTTTAATTCAACAAGGATGCGTTAAATTGATAAAAGGTGATGGTAACGATTTATATTGTTAGAAATGTTTTTATTTTGAATAAATGCTGTTTTTATGAATAAATGCTGTTAACGTTTTACTTATCAATGAATCCTGAAAAAAGTATTCCAAAAAAATATATTAAACAGCACAACTGTTTCCATCATTGATAATAACTGAGCATCAAATCATCATATTAGAATGATTTCTGAAGGATCATAAGACACCAAAGACTGGAGTACTTGCTGATGAAAATTCAGCTTTGCATCACAAAAATAAATTACATTTTAAAGTATATTAAAAAAGAGAACCATTATTTCATAATATTACTGTTTTTTTTTGTTTTTTGTTTTTTTAACTGCAGGCTTGATGAGCATAAGAGACTATATATATATATTAATATTAGGGAGGTCCCAATCATCTTTTTTGTGCCCCTGATCAGATCCGAATCATCAATTATTGAGTCCTCATACTTGGATGATCCTAGGGCTTGGTGCACAAGTACATTAAAGTTATTACAGTCAATCCAGTCTATGCAGGGCTGTGCAGAGAAACAAGACTCAACTCGTTGTGGCAATGACTATAGCAATGACTTTATAGCAATGATGTCTCAGACAGTCTGAGTGACTGTAGATACAAATAAACCGTAAATTCACAAGCTCACACTTACAAATAATCAGTAACACTTTACAATCATGGTCTGTCATTAATAGGTAACTATGCAGGAATTAATGCAGGACTAATGAGTAGTACTATATCAACACTTCAGCTACTATTATTAACTAATATGGAATAAAGCTTAATTAATCAGTAAGTAATTTCAAATGTAGGACTAAGATAGTTCCTTATTATGTAATCAATAAATACTATAAATGAAATTAGCCTAATTAATAATTATTACCTAACTATGACAAATCATAAACAGTTACCAATTATTTACTTATCACTACATTATCGTGTTTCTGAGAGGTAATCCATCATATTTTTCCTTTGAATATAGTCATAAAATGCATCACTAATTACTCAAGTGTTACCTATTCACTCTACAGGAACTACAAGTGATCTGGACCATTATTTTAAAGTGAAAAACATATTTTTCACTTTAAAATAGTCAAGTCAAGTCAAGTCATCTTCATTTATATAGCGCTTTTAACAATGTAGATTGTTTCAAAGCAGCTTTACAGAGATAAGCGTATAATTTAAGGTAACAGAGATTGTTTTGGCTTTATAGCGGTTCTTTAATAAAGTTATTTTCCAGCTAAAGTTAGTTTTGATTGATTTGCTTCCGTCGCAACGATCATTTGTTATTAAATTAAGACGACACCATTCTCTCTACACAGACTTTAAACGCGAACCTGTGAGAAACGCTGATGGCATGCACATTTAGAATTGGTTCTATAGTTATGTGCGTTTGAATATATGTGCGCAGGTTTGGAATTCCCTACAAGCCAAGCCTAAACAAAGTACTTGTCTTTCCTTATAAATTTTGATAAAGAATTTTATTTTATTTTGTCACTTCGGGGTAGGAACGCGAAACGAATTTTCCCGACAACGCCTTATCTGTAGAGTGGTAACGGGATCCTCCATAGGGAGAGACTAGTTAGCACTTCAGCACTGCGTTGTCATCGGGTCCAGGCGAAGGTCCTTCGTCAGATCTGGATATGGCCTGGATCTGGCAGGCTGCGGGAAAACCTCGGGATAAACACAGACACTAAAATTAGCGTAGATGCCATTCTTCTTATGATGTAACGAGTACATCAGGATTTATGGGAAGTGTTCCCGGTTCCGGCTGACCTAATCTATGCAGCCTAACATTGAATTTTAGAAGTCTATAATGTATTATGTGAATGCTAGGTCAAAGAGATGTGTCTTTAATCTGGCTTTGAACTGACAGAGTGTGTCTGCTTCCCGGACAATGTTAGGAAGACTGTTCCAAAGTTTTGGTGCTAAATAGGAAAAGGATCTACCGCCAGCAGTCGATTTTGATATTCTAGGTATTATTAACTGGCAGGAATTTTGAGATCGCAATAGACGTGAAGGACTATAATGCGTTAAGAGCTTGCTCAAGTACTGCGGAGCTAAACCATTTAGTGCTTTGTAAGTAATCAGCAATATTTTAAAATGTATGCGATGTTTAATAGGGAGCCAATGCAGTGTTGACAGAACCGGGCTAATATGGTCATACTTCCTGGTTCTGGTAAGAACTCGAGCTGCTGCGTTTTGAACTAGCTGTAGTTTGTTTATTAAGCGTGCAGGGCAACCACCCAGTAGAGCATTACAATAATCTAGCCTTGATGTCATGAACGCATGAACTAATTGTTCCGCATTTGTCAATGAGAGCATATGCCGTAATTTAGGTATATTTTTAAGATGGAAAAATGCAGTTTTACAGATACTAGACACGTGACTTTCAAATGAAAGATTGGTATCAAAGAGCACACCCAGGTTCCTAACCGACGACGAAGACTTAACAGAGCAACCATCAAGTGTTAGACAATATTCTAGGTTATTACGTGAGGAAGTTTTTTGTCCAATAATTAGAAACTCTGTTTTTTCAGAATTTAGAAGTAGGAAATTACGAGTCATCCAATTTTTTATATCAGCTATACATTTCGTTAATTTTGTGAATTGATAGGTTTCGTTAGGTTTTGAAGAAATATACAGCTGAGTATCGTCAGCATAACAGTGGAAGCTAATTCCATGTTTCCTAATATCTCCTAATGGTAGCATGTACAGAGTGAACAGCAGCGATCCTAGTACTGAGCCTTGAGGTATGCCATACTGAACTTGTGATCGATGAGACATCTCTTCATTTACTGCTACAAACTGATAACGGTCAGATAAGTATGATTTAAACCATGCTAGTGCAATTCCACTAATGCCAACATAATGTTTGAGTCTATTTAAAAGAACGTTGTGGTCAATGGTGTCAAATGCAGCACTAAGATCGAGTAACACTAATAGAGAGATACAACCACGATCGGATGATAAGAGCAAATCATTTGTGACTCTAACGAGAGCTGTCTCGGTACTATGGTACGGTCTAAATCCAGACTGGCAATCCTCGCAGATGTCATTTCTTTCAAGAAAGGAACACAGTTGTGAGGATACTGCCTTTTCTAATATCTTTGACAGAAAAGGTAGATTCGAGATCGGCCTGTAATTGACTAATTCTGTAGGATCAAGTTGCGTTTTTTTAACAAGCGGTTTAATCATAGCCAGCTTAAAGTTTTTTGGTATGTATCCTAGAGACAAAGACAAATTAATGATATTAAGAAGAGGATCTATGACCTCTGGAAGCATCTCTTTCAGTAGCTTAGACGGTATAGGGTCTAACATACATGTTGTAGATTTAGATGATTTTATGAGTTTAGTAAATTCTTCCTCTCCTATAGCAACGAATGAATCACATTTTTCCTCAGGGAGACTACAATGCACTGCCTGATGTGATACTGTAGTAGACGGTTGCATAGTTATAATTTTGTCCCTGATATTATCAATCTTATAAGTGAAGAAGTTCATAAAATCATTACTGCTGTGCTGCTTGGAAACTTCGGTGCTTGAAGCTTTATTTTTCGTTAGTTTAGCCACCATTTCAAATAAATACCTAGGATTATGTTTATTTTCTTCTAATAGGGTTGAAAAATAAGCAGATCTAGCAGCTTTTAAAGCCTCTCTATAAGTAATAGAGCTCTCCTTCCATGAAATGCGAAATACCTCTAGTTTTGTTTTCTTCCAGTTGCGTTCCATTTTTCTGTCTGCTCTCTTAAGGGCCTGAGTGTGCTCGTTGTACCACGGCGCTGGACTATTTTCTTTAATCTTATTTAAGCGCAACGGAGCAACTGTGTCTAAAGTGCTGGAAAAGAGAGAGTTAAAAGTTTCTGTTGCAATATCAAGTTCTTCTAAGCTATCTGGGATACTGAGATGATGAAACTGATCAGGAAGATTATTAATAAAGCAATCTTTAGTGGCAGAAGTGATAGTTCTAACATATTTGTAACATGGAGTCGGCTTTGCAGCCTTGGCTAAATGTAATTTACACGAGACTAGGTAATGATCTGAGATGTCATCGCTCTGCTGCAGAATTTCAATGGCATCAACATCTATTCCGTGTGATAATATTAGATCTAGAGTATGATTATGACAATGAGTAGGTCCTGACACGTGTTGTCTAACTCCAAATGTCATGTTTGAGCTCTAAGACTATGAGCCATATTACTAGAGAGAAGAGCAGCACCATCCCAGGAGGGATGAATACCATCTCTTTTCAACAGGTCAGATTTGCCCCAAAAACTTTTCCAATTGTCTATGAATTCTATATTATTTTGCGGACACCACTTAGACAGCCAACCATTAAGTGAACACAATCTACTAACTATCTCATCACTCCTGCGAACAGGAAGGGGGCCAGAGCAAATTACAGTCCTTGACATCGTACTTGCGAGTTCACACACCTCTTTAATATTAATTTTGGTGATCTCCGACTGGCGGAGTCGAACATCATTAGTGCCGACATGAATAATGATCTTAGAGAATTTACGATTAGCATTAGCCAGCACTTTTAAATTTGCTTTGATGTCAGGCGCTCTGGCTCCCGGCAAACATGTGACTATGGTGGCTGGTGTCTCTATTTTCACGTTCCGTGTAATAGAATCGCCAATAACTAGGGCACAATCATTCTCAGTGGGTGCTTCACTGAGCGGGGCAAATCGATTTGTTATGGTAATCGGAACGGAAGAGTGGTTTTTTGATCCGCGACTAGAGCGATCCCTCACTGTCACCCATTTGCCCGGCTGCGCAGGCTCTACTTCAGCCAGAACCGACTCATGTAAAGAGTTCTCTATGCCAGGCGCATCCAAAGCAGTATTTAAATCTCTAGCACTCTTACTATCCTCAATTAAGGTTTGGATGCGTGTCTCTAATTCTGAAATCTTCTCCGTCAACCTAACTGTCTCCTTACATTTATCACATATAAATCCTATATTGCCGACAGAGAAGGCTATGCTAAAATAATGGTCCACATAACTAGTATTTCCTGCAGAGTGACTAATACCTGAGTAATAAGTGATGCATCTTATGACCACGTTGAGAGTAAAAGAGTAAAAATTGTTCACATCTCAGACACTGTTGTGATCAGTAATTATTAGTAATTCTTTATCATTTTTCAGTAACACTTTATTTTGATGGTCCCTTTTGAACATTCTGTTGACTTTGCAACTACATGTCAACTAATTCTCATTAGAGTATTAGTGTACTGTCTGCTTAATATCTGATAACTCTTTATTGTGATGGTCCTCCAACAGACACTCTACTGACTATAAGTAACTTTGCAACTACATGTCAACTTATTCTAACCCTACCAGTCTACTAATACTCTACTAAATGATGTTTCATTAACAAAGTTCGGGAGGAGCACGTTCAAATAATCAATCAATCAACTCGTCATCAAACAATTACCATGTCTACCCTATCAGCATGAGAGGAAGCATATATATTCACTCTGTCAACTCACCTAACATTCCTTGACAGTTTTCAGCATCCCTCCACCACCCCGACTCCTCACCCTTGTCTTGTTCTTTCACAGCCAGGAATATGAGGGGAGTACTCTGGGTTCGGGCCGAATACCGAGCCCGGAGCCCTCTCCTCGGACAGCACGCCAAATACGCATTGATTCTATCTGACTTATTTGTAAGTGTGAACTCGAGAATACTCTAATGAGAGTTAGTAGACATGTAGGTGCAATGTTACTGCTAGACAACAGAATGTGTTAAAGGGACCATCAAAATAAAGTGAAACCAATTTTTCATATTTACTTATTAGTTGTTAATGATGCCAATCTCATTCAGTAATTAAGAATTTCCAAATAAGTAAATATCTCAGTCCTAAATTTGATATTAACTGATTAGTTAATCTTGTTTCCATAATAGTTAATATTAGTAGTTGAAGTGTTAATGTGGTACTATTCATTAGTCCTGCAGTACTTCCTGCATAGTTACCTATTAATGACGGCCCATTATTCAATGATTTTTTTTTCTATTATATGTCAGCATATAGTTAACATTTATAATTAATATTTGGTTGAAATGTTGTAAGGATGTGTTACAGAACAATGTGTTTAAACAGCATAAACAAATAATCTCACAAAAATAAATGTCCTACCTGTTGTTGATTAATACCAGTGGTAATGTTCTACAACGGTAACGTTGTACATAGTCATGTCGCCAGAAATTGAGTAATTACTGTCCCAATGTGTAGTGAACCAGGGTTCTTGCCAATGCCCGGAACATCTCTCTAGCTTCCGAGGTTGTGAATCAGTCTATCGTGTATACGAATTTGGGCACTGGAAAGGACATTGAGGACAAAAAGTCATGAGTATCCCTCTTTTCCAGTAAGGAAAAAGAGTCATCAGTGCCCCATTGTGTAGTGAGCCAGTCACTACACTTTGGGACACTGATGACTCTCTTTCACAATGTCCTCATTGTACAACATCACTACTGTTAGCTAGATTATGTTCATTAGATGTCTAGCGATGTATGTTTATGCTGAAATATAATTAAATAATGGTTTGTATAAAAAAAATGTAAAGAAACATCTATCCTGTGTCATTCTGTGTAGTGAGTTGGCTCACTTGGTTTCGTGCTTCAGAACTTCTATTAAGGGAACATAGTGAGCATCGATGCTCCCTGGTTTTCACTGTGTAATGTGGGACTTTTTAAGGAGCGAATGTATCAGTGCACTGGAAGGATTTTGCGATTGAGACAGCCCTTAAATGTCCGACTCCCTGATCAGTGCCCTGACTTCTGAACCAGGGTGCAGATTTAGATTGAGACGCACCCAAAACTCATGCGCTTACATTGAGCTTCTTCTTTTCCTTTTAATGTTGGTTGGCAAACCCATTTGAGGGTGCATACAGCTGTGTGACAGCTTATGTAAAAAAAAGAAAGAAAAAAAAAGAATCAGGCTTAGGATAACCAATACCGATCAGTTAAAAATCGGCCCGATACAGATTTGTATTTAGGTCATTTAATTAATTTAAATTAGGCCACTTACCTTAATTCATCCTACTTTGTATACAAATATATTATTATGTAAAACACTGCATTCATGTTCTTTAATTGTGTCTACAAGATACAGAAGGCATGTAATCTATTTGATTAAATTTCTCTTATCTATATTTTCTTTATGGTAATACATAGGGGGGAAACATAAGACGTTAAATTCACAGAAGATGGGCTGCTGTTGGGTTTGGAAGCAAATGAAAAGAAACAGACACACATATGGGACGTTTTTTTAGTTCTCAAACATGCGCTTAGGCCAGATTCGCACACCATATGGGAGTGGGTGAGAGTGTGGAAGCTCCTAACGCATTCTGAACACTCTGTCCAAGAGCCCAGGAGTGAGCCAAGATCCCACTGGTCTGGCTCCGGTTCTGCCGTGAGCTCATGAAAGCCAAGGTTACACTCCACAGCTGCCTCAGAGCACTGCTGTGTTGCTTTATCTTTTTTTAGGGATTGCATCTTGAGTGGGTAATATACGCTCAGCTGTCCACGAAGAGGATGGAACATAGACTCGTAATGTTATGAAAAACCTGAGTGTAATATGCAACATAGCTTGCGTTATTGCTGTTACGAGGCATAATATATGTTGCTTAAGGCTGTATATTTGGATGACTGTTAAAGTTAAATTCAAAGGGAAAGTCTGGATATTCTCCAGAATCACAGAAGCCTGATATAGCTAAGTGAACAGGACAAGAGGTGGGTCATCACACATCACTCTGTAGCTGAACTTGTCTCTGTCCCCCTCCAAAAACTTTTTTGGGGGGTTGCAAAGAGTATTTAAATGATGGAGTCATTTAAAGTCAGCCATCTGAAGGGAGGGACCACTGACCTTCACAACGTTATGATGCAGCGCAGCTCGCTGGAGACCGTTCCAGGTTTCTGGAACCAATTATGAGCCAATGTGAAAGAGAGAACGAAAGAGAGAGTCAGAGTTGGTTTAAGGTGAACTGTGATAGATAAGAATAACTTTGCAGCACAGAGAATGATGGGAGTTGTCTAAGGTGGATCTAAGCGGTGATAAGACTTCCTTTAGTAGAGGTATGCTACAAATTATATAAGAATATGAAAAAGTCCTCAGCACAAATAAGTACAGAAGACATGCTGAGAGAGTCCCCAATACTTCCAAGAAGACTAAACACAGTGATACCTATCTTTTGCCAAGAGGTTTCTTTGAGTATATAATCAGTGGTTTTCTATTTGTGGTTTTCTAGGCATGGGTGTGCAGTTGTCCTAACGCCTCGACCCCTCATGGTTCAGTATTAATATCACATGCACAGGCCGGATGAACCTCTGCAGGCATCTCTCACCCTCTATCGCGCTGTGGGAACAAGACGCCATCCTGTGAACCCCACAACCTGACAGCCGCAATGCGGGGGCCTTCGAGGTCCAACATGTGGCTATGTTTGCAGGCGTGCTCCATTCCCTCTTTTTCGTTTCCCTTCTCCATTCCTCTTTCTCCCTACGCCTATATGCAAAATTGATGCAGACCATTATGAAATAACCTACGCTATAGGGGGAAGCAAAGTGAGGCTTAGCTACATGGGATTTGTTGAGGTTCCCCAGAGCAAAGTAGGGAATAAGACACAAGAATGGTTTCCATTCTGGTCTACGGCTTCACATCTCCAGAGATGCATGATATGTATGGCCTCTCTTGTGCTGTTACACAAATGTACTGTAATCCAAAGGGTATCCAGTAACATAGTGTTTCACATCCATAAAATGAAAGAACTGATCTTTAAAATTCAATACAGCCATCATGTTATTATTCGTGCTTGGGTTGTTTTGTTTCATTTGAGAGGGGAATCAAAGAGATGACGTGGTAGTACAGCAGAAGTTTGTGCGTATAAGAGCAATGTGTGTTTACACCCACATCTTTTCAGTAACACGGGCAGAGTGATGGATGACACCACGCAGCAGGGCCGTGATGGGAACGGACAGCCAACACTAGAGGCAAGCCAGAGAGGCCTGACTGCTGGCTACCACACTCACTGTCTTTGTGCCATGTGTTTCACTCTCTGCTCCCTGCTTTCAATTACAACACAGACAAAACAAGCATGGAACAAATGTCATTTCTTACGGTAGACCGAAAACATAAGTTTTTAGCACTGGCAGTCTTTTTTTTCCCATGTTCATATGGTACAGTATGAGTTTGTTGTTCTATTTCAGTGCTGAACATCTTGATATGCTAATGGTTATAAAGGGACTGGTTCAAGTGTGGTTCAGGATGGTTAAGCATGAAATATGGAAACATGAAATGAGGGTAAAATAATACAAAAAACAAGGTGATAAAGCATATATGCATGAAACTGTAAACATTACAGCAGTTACATCAGGTAAGTGTCCTAATATGTGAACAATTTTTCAATAGTTTTGCATTTTTGAAGTGAAGGTAATGTCTTAAAAACTGTAAATACAAAGGTCATCTGAATTTTTTTTTTTTTAATTTTATGACATACAAAGTTTTGAATTTACTTCCCCATTAAAGCTTGTAGTATTTATTACCATCTTGACATCATTTGTAAAGGACAAATTGACTTTTGTTCTTCATTTTATTTTTTATTTCATGAATGAAGAAAGGGGTGATATTAACAAATCACAATAACACCAATGACAAATTCTCATAAAATGTTATCATAAAATTCTGTCAATATCATCATAAAACATAAAACAGTCTAAAATGATTATATATTGTATGAATATAATTCTATAATAAAATATATGTTATTAATGTTTATGTGTATATATGAAAATCCTCTTCTTGGTCTGAACTTTGACCTTGGAAGTTTTTTCCAAAGAAATATTTTTTTGTGTATTTTCAAAATGCCACTTTTTAACATTGATAGTTCTAATAATACACGTTGTCACTCCTCAACATCATCTTTTTCATACTATTACTTTTTACATCAACGAAATATCATAGATACTAAAACCTGTGCAACATAAGTGAAGTTCTTTTAAGCATTATAACATGTCACAGTGATGACATCAATAGTTATGTGTGGTTACAGCGCATTCATGAGACATCATGAGATGTTAATGATGCTTTCATCAATACATTGTTGTGCCAAAGCCAAACGAGGTGTTTCTAAAACCTCTAATAAATGCTGATCACCATATTAATTAATTTCTCTGTATACCTCAGCTCCAGCAGTGACTCCATTGAGATGAACACATGTGTAGGTGCACATCTTTCTGCTCTGACCACAGATGTATTGTTGAACTTCATAAACGGCTGCAAAAAAATGGCTTTTTAAACCCGCCAGAAAGGGTCCTCTTCCACTTTCTGCTTCACACATGGCCATAAGGACACCTGGGCTTCAATTTACATGGTATAGAAATGATTACGGCATTTGACGGTTGATTGGACAGATGATTGGACAGGGCTAAAGTTATTAGGTTGCTGCGTGTCTTAATGTGGATAGTTATTTTAGGCTCAAATGACAGAAGTAAAATGACATTACTAAAATACTCTCTGGAGGTTTATTACACTGGAGAACTTACTAAAAATGTCTTCATTCATGGCATTACAGGCATGTCAATATTTTTGTTAGCTCAGCATGTACCACGTTCTTAACCTTTCTTAACACTTTGAGATCCACTAAAAATATCACTAATTTCAACTCTAAACATAATTAACGATACTAACTAATTGGTTTATTTGCTTAATCTGTGGCAAGACTGACAATTACTCCTCAATTATTTCACACAGCACCATGACAATGTCAGTCGACAGATAGAGACAAATCGATCACAGGTGCGTGTTTTGACCCTAAATTGAATGGGTCTGACATCTGGCACAAGGTTGTAGTATTAGAGCCGGAGGCACCTGTGCATGCGTCAGGGACACCGGAGCACCAATCATGTGTCAGCTTCTCTTCAGACACAGAGATTTGTGTGGTGAAAGGCAGAGAACTGGAAAACTGTCAAGTGCTTTCACACATGGCTTCCAATCGGGAATACGTATTCAAAAGTAGATTCATCCTGAACTTTCCGCCTCCATATTGGCTCACACTTGGAGAACTACATGGGTAATGGGTAATTTTGCTAAAGATATACAAGGACTATTGACTACTGAAGATACATGAGGATCATTTATTTTTTAATGTCAAGCATCAAATGTATTCTTAAATTCCAACAGGCCTATTACATATCAAGGTAAAAAGAGGCAAATATAAAGTTCTGATCCATTGTGGTTCTTGCACACCCACAGCCATAAAAGGAGATGGCTTTGGAATATATAATGATGGTGATAGTCAACAATTCTGGTCCTTTTTCTAAGGTAAATCCTTTCTCAAATGTATTCAACTTCTGTAGCTTGTATCTCAGAAACTCAGACTTTCTCAATTGCATATACTGGAAAGGCAAGCATCATATGAGCAGTTAATATTTAGGGGCTGTTTACACCACACCATTTTCAGCTAAAAACGGTTATAGTATAATGAAATTAGACTTTTGGAGTGGTGGCCTTTTTTTCTAGCATGATAAACATGAAGGAAATACACTTGAGGCACCATTTGGAGTTTCTAAGGCTGTTTAAAGAAAACCAAATGGTGTCTCAAGTATCTGTAATAATTCTTACGGTGATGAAAACAGGCTTAAATTTTAATTTTCAGTCTAAACTCCAGTACTTCAGCACTAAGCAATTATAATTTTCCATAACGCAACACCCCACTTTGTCTTCTGAATGGCTTAATTGTATTAAAGCAGAAGTTGGCCGCCTAACATAAACCATAATTACTGAACAGATTCTTCACCATTGAGGCAAACAGAGGTAAACGCAATATGTGGGTGACAGTGTCTATAACTCGAGTTATTCATCAAGCAATTATGTGGACGTGAACGTCAATTTCCTCTTTACCAACTGTCACATTTTACTCATACTGTGTTGCCTCTAAAAGTGCGTCTCCTAGTCATTTTCCTGCTGCGAAACGCCAGTACGGTAATTAAAGCAGGATAATAATGAACAATAAGCAGGGCGTGCGCCAGTCAGCGAAAGAAAAGAGAAAAGTTTAGGCTGGAATTATTATTATTTTTTATTTTATTTTTGCCATGGGGATCTTAATGTTTTGGAGAACAGGGAGTAAACGCGCGTCAAGCGCTGAGCTGTTGCCAGGCGCTATTTTAACTTGCGCGCTGCCCACTCTCGCTGACGCCAAACAACAAACAGCAGGTGACCCTCGCGCCACTCAGCTCTGACCAGCGCGCACACCTGCAGCTCATTATGCTGCCTGAGGTACTTAATGCATCGCAGGTGGGAAAGATTTGCAGGCAGCGGCTTGAGAGAAAACACGAATTCACATAACAAATCCAAACACACACCTGCCGACACGCAGATCTACTTATAGATTAATTGAAACACTCTTCATCATCTTTAAATGCACACCTTCATGATGTTCAGAACACAAATAAACGCACAGCCATAAACACATATGACAGGCTATCTCTCCTTTCACCTCAGTTAGACTATGTAGTGATGGTTTTAAGCCATGTCCAAAGTGGCCCAGTTAACAAACAGAGGTAAACCAATGATGTGCTCCTCATTCAAATAATAGCTCCCACATACTCACACATTCAATGCAGCTTGTTCTCCCCATTTCTCACTACAGATCCGGGCAGAGTTCAACTAGTGATCTAGCACTTGTGCATTTAGCACTTATGCAGCCTGCAATCTCAGTTGGAGCACCTAAGCACATTTGACAATGGTAAAGTAGAAAACAATTAGTTGATCTATTGTTTCTTTTCACCAATAGACAATGATTTGTGCTTAAATATTATGTGTTTATATATATATATATATATATATATATATATATATATATATATATATATATATATATATATATATATACATATATATATATATATATAAATTAGTTTTAGGGGTGGAAATGAATGTTTGTTTGTTTGTTTGTTTGTTTGTTTGTTTTTTAAGCGTACATTTCTGTATGAATCCCATTGTATGAATTAATACAGTTTACCACCTCAGCATCCTTGAGCTTTGGAAAGGTGCTGATTAAACCACAACATGAAGTGAAAAACATTTTTTGAATAATTATTTCATTACAATGGCACCTTTCAAAGGGATATATTAGGCAGCAAGTGAACCGTCAGTTCTTGAATTTCTTGTGATGATGTTTCATAAACAAAGTTCGGGAGGAGCACGTTCAAATAATCAATCCAATCAACTTGTCATCAAACACTTACCATGTCTACCCTATCAGCATGAGAGGAAGCATATATATATATATATATATATATATATATATATATATATATATATATATATATATATATATATATATATATATATATATATATATATTCACTCTGTCAACTCACCTAACATTCCTTGACAGTTTTCAGCACCCCTCCACCACCCTGACTCCTCATTCTTGGCTTGTTCTTTGACAGCCAGAAATACAGGGGGAGTACTCTGGGTTCGGGCCGTATACTGAGCCCGGAGCCCTCTCCTCGGACAGCATGCCAAATACGCATTTATTCTATCTGACTTATTTGTAAGTGTGAACGTGTGAATTGGAATCAGGAAAAATGGGCAAGAGGAAAGATATAAGAGAATTTGACAAGGGTCAATAGTGATGGCTGGAAACCTGGGTCAGAGCATGGTTGGCTGGGTGCATGTGCACCATTTTACCTGGGGAAGAGGTGGCATGGGTGCAAAAACTGTTCAGGAATGGTTTGAGGATCATGACAAAGTGTGCAAGTTGTTGCCTTGGCTTCTAAATTCAATCTGTCCATGAGAGAGTCTATGATGGACCAACAAATCCAAGCCATGGAGGCCCCACCTTATTTCAGTTAATTTCACTACACTTCTACAAATGAACCTATACGAGTCGACTTTTCACTTGTTTTTACTCCAAGAACTCGAACCGAACACTAACACATAACTACATTATAGAAACTCTGTACTCTGTATACTCTATATCATGAAATAATCAAACATTTAATGATCTATATTTTTTTATTTCTAATTTTCTTTTTTAATTTAATTTTGAATTCTTACATTTTTATTTAATTAATAACATTTCACAGCTACCTTTAGCTAATAAACCTTCTTTAGCCAAATAACACATCCTGTAGGCTACATACAGGATGTATGAGTGTCAGTTACATTATTGAATAGAGACTTCTTAAAGACCCACTGTGGTGAAAATCAAGTTGTTAATGTTGAATATGTCAATGTGGTGTTTTATATGTTTTAGGACAAACCGTGTGTAAATTCATAAGTCAACACCATTGCTGAATATTTGAAGGCTCACACATTTTACAAGTCCATCAAACAACTGTGGTGAGTTGGATCAATCAACAAACACGAGTCATGTCATCTCCTGTTATTGTCACTTGCACTGCCTGCCACATGTATAGTATAGCCTTCTCTGTCAGCGGTGAGGGTTACACATGTGATAAATTCAGGGAGATAGTCAGGCGGACGGAGAAGATTTCAGAACTAGAGACACGCATCCAAGCTTTAATCAAGGACAGTAAGAATGCAAGGGCTTTAGATATTGCTTTGAATGCGACTAGCTTAGTGAACTCCATACATTGTTCGGTTCCGGCTGTAGTAGAGCCCACGCAGTAAGGCAACTGGGTGACTGTGAGACGGCATAGTCGCAGGACATTCACCGCTGTTCCATTCTGATTAGAACATCAAACAGGTTCTCCCCACTCAGTGACACACCCACTGAGAATCCTGTTGCAAGTGCCCTAGTGATTGGTGATTCTATTACATGGAATGTGAAAATAAAGACACCAGCCACTATAGACAAATGTTTGCCGGGAGCCAGAGCATCTAACATCAAAGCAAATTTAAAAGTGCTGGCTAATGCTAATCGTAAATTCTCTATGATTATTATTCACGTCGGCACTGATGATGTTCGACTTCGCCAGTCAGAGATCACTAAAATTAACATTAAAGAGGTGTGTGGACTTGAAAGTACGATGTCAGACACTGTAATTTGCTCTGGCCCCCTTCCTGTTCGCAGGAGTGATGAGATACTAGACTGTCCTCACTCAATGACTGTCTGTCTAAGTGGTGTCCGCACAATAATATAGGGTTCATAGACAATTGGAAAAGTTTTTGGGGCACCACCATCTGACCTGTTAAAAAGAGATGATATTCTAGTAATATGTCTAGTAATATGGGGCCAGGTTAGGAAGCAGACAGACTGGCTAAACCAACTGTCTGCTAGCTGTCTCATAGAGACTCTTTCACCTAGATGATATCATATAGAGCAGGGTTTCTCAAACTCGGTCCTGGAGGGCCACTGTCCTGCACAGTTTAGCTCCAACCCTGATCAAACACACCTGAGTAAGCTAATCAATGTCTTCAGGATCACTAGAAACTCACAGCTATAGGTGTGTTTGATCAGGGTTGGAGCTAAACTGTGCAGGGCAGTGGCCCTCCAGGACCGAGTTTGAGAAACCCTGATATAGAGACTGTGTCTGTTTCCCGAATTAGTAAATACAAAACACTCCCAAACTAGCCTAGAAATCTAGGCGCACCCTAGCGGCAGCAAAATTTATTTTGCAGCCAGTGTAGTCTAGCAACTCTCCATTGACTTTCGAGCTGGAAAAACCAAACTCTAGTTAGGCCAATCAAATCGTGTATAGAGTCGGTGGGCGGGCTTTACATAATGACGACAGAGTTGAGAGTGTGACGGTTCCGCGTGAATTCCCTGCTACTTGAAAACAAAGAAGAGCTGCTGCTACTGGCGAACAGCGGTCTTTCGTATCGGCTTTGTCCATGACTCTGGAGGGCTTGGAGTTAAGCTTTTCTTTGAGAAAAGAACAAAGAACAAAGAACGGCACTTAAGTCATTCTTAAAACAGTAAGATGTGTTTGTAATTTTGCCGGCCAGATACGGCGAAAGTTTAATCTATCATCAACTAGCTCCGCTGTTGGGAAAACGCTCTGGTTGGTTGTAGCGCTGTCCTATTGCATGCAGAGCGAATTTGAAAGACAGCCGTTTATCCCGCCCCTCGGATTAAGCCCTGACAATGGTGAGTTGCCAGACCTAACATCTTGATGTAGGTCTGGCTTGCCAGGCTACTCCAAAACCCATTTAAGGGTACCCATTTAAGGCTACAAAAACAGATATAATACAAAAGAACAAATGATAAAGCTTGGGTTGCTGAATATTCTATTCTATCCCTTTCTTCAAAAGCACTTATTGTTAATGAAATTATTACAGATCATAACCTAGATGTGCTGTGTTTGGAAGAAACCTGGCTAAAGCCTGTTTTATGCTTCTGCGTCGAATCGACGGCGTATCCCCGCAGACCCCTCTGCGTTGCCGCAAACCCCTCTCCGACCCCTCCGCCGTAGCTCGACGTGCACCTCCAAAAAATTGTAACTACGCGTCGAGGCGACGCAGACCGCAAGGGCTGTAATTGGTCAGATTATACATCATTTCCGGAGTGTAGCTTTCCCTGTCTTCATGCACTGGTCGTACAGACTACCTTCGCTGACGTCTTCTTTTTCTTCTGCGATTAAACATTTGCAATAAAATCATTTGTTGTTCAACGTCGATTAGCTCCAGCTGCAAAAACACTCTCTCTCTTTTGCTCGCCATTGTCGGAAATGAAAAAGCAGAACCGGCGCACGGAACCAAAACAAACTAGCAAAGAGATTCACGAACCACACATGCAACGCAACCCGATGCAACGCAACCCGACGCAGAACCATAAAACGTCCACGACGCCGTAGGAGTGACGGCATAGCTACGCCGTGGAGTTGACGCAGAAGCATAATGAGGCCTTAAAGCCAGACGATTACATTACTTTAAATGAATCCACCCCCCAAGATTATTGTTATAAATATGAACCTTGTCTGAAAGGTAAAGGCGGAGGTGTTGCTGTAATTTATAGTAATATCTTCAATATTACTGAGAAATCTAGTTTCAAATATAGTTCTTTTGAAGTGTTGGTGCTTAATGTAACACTAGTGTAAATGATAAATACCATTTGAGATTTGTGCTGGCCACTGTATAAAGGCCACCAGGGCACCATACAGACTTTATCAAAGAGTTTGCTGATTTTCCATCAGAGTTAGTACTGGCTGCAGATAAAGTCCTAATTGTTGGTGATTTTAATATCCATGTAGATAATGAAAAGATGGATTGGAAAAAAGATGGAGACTAATATTAGCTTAGACGCCATCCTTCTTATGATGTAACGAGTACATGTCAAGTCAAGTCATCTTCATTTATATAGCGCTTTTAACAATGTAGATTGTTTCAAAGCAGCTTTACAGAGATAAGCGTATAATTTAAGGTAACAGAGATTGTTTTGGCTTTATAGCGGTTCTTTAATAAAGTTATTTTCCAGCTAAAGTTAGTTTTGATTGATTCGCTTCCGTCGCAACAATCATTTGTTATTAAATTAGGGGCCGCTAAGACGACACCATTCTCTCTACACTGACTTTAAACGCGAACCTGTGAGAAACGCTGATGGCGTTCACATGCACATTTAGAATTGGTTCTTATGTGCGTTTGAATATATGTGCGCAGGTTTGGAATTCCCTACAAGCCAAGCCTAAACAAAGTACTTGTCTTTCCTTATAAATTTTGATAAAGAATTTTATTTTATTTTGTCACTTCGGGGTAGGAACGCGAAACAAATTTTCCCAACAACGCCTTATCTGTAGAGTGGTAACGGGATCCTCCATAGGGAGAGACTAGTTAGCACTTCAGCACTGCGTTGTCATCGGGTCCAGGCGAAGGTCCTTCGTCAGATCTGATTAAATAAATTAAAAAAATTAAATAAATAAATATATATATATTTATATATATATATATATATATATATATATATATATATATATATATATATATATATATATATATATATATATATATATATGTATGTATATATATATATATATATATATATATATATATATATATATATATATATGTATATATATATATGTGTGTGTATATATATATATATGTGTGTGTGTGTATATATATATATATATATGTATGTATGTGTGTATGTATATATATGTGTATGTATATGTGTATGTGTGTATATATATATATATATATATATATATATATATATATATATATATATATATATATATATATACTCACCTAAAGGATTATTAGGAACACCTGTTCAATTTCTCATTAATGCAATTATCTAATCAACCAATCACATGGCAGTTGCTTCAATGCATTTAGGGGTGTGGTCCTGGTCAAGACAATCTCCTGAACTCCAAACTGAATGTCAGAATGGGAAAGAAAGGTGATTTAAGCAATTTTGAGCGTGGCATGGTTGTTGGTGCCAGACGGGCTGGTCTGAGTATTTCACAATCTGCTCAGTTACTGGGATTTTCACGCACAACCATTTCTAGGGTTTACAAAGAATGAACATCCAGTATGCGGCAGTCCTGTGGGCAAAAATGCCTTGTTGATGCTAGAGGTCAGAGGAGAATGGGCCGACTGATTCAAGCTGATAGAAGAGCAACTTTGACTGAAATAACCACTCGTTACAACCGAGGTATGCAGCAAAGCATTTGTGAAGCCACAACACGTACAACCTTGAGGCGGATGGGCTACAACAGCAGAAGACCCCACCGGGTACCACTCATCTCCACTACAAATATGAAAAAGAGGCTACAATTTGCATGAGCTCACCAAAATTGGACAGTTGAAGACTGGAAAAATGTTGCCTGGTCTGATGAGTCTCAATTTCTGTTGAGACATTCAGATGGTAGAGTCAGAATTTGGCGTAAACAGAATGAGAACATGGACCCATCATGCCTTGTTACCACTGTGCAGGCTGGTGGTGGTGGTGTAATGGTGTGGGAGATGTTTTCTTGGCACACTTTAGGCCCCTTAGTGCCAATTGGGCATCGTTTAAATGCCACGGCCTACCTGAGCATTGTTTCTGACCATGTCCATCCCTTTATGACCACCATGTACCCATCCTCTGATGGCTACTTCCAGCAGGATAATGTACCATGTCACAAAGCTCGAATCATTTCAAATTGGTTTCTTGAACATGACAATGAGTTCACTGTACTAAAATGGCCCCCACAGTCACCAGATCTCAACCCAATAGAGCATCTTTGGGATGTGGTGGAACGGGAGCTTCGTGCCCTGGATGTGCATCCCACAAATCTCCATCAACTGCAAGATGCTATCCTATCAATATGGGCCAACATTTCTAAAGAATGCTTTCAGCACCTTGTTGAATCAATGCCACGAAGAATTAAGGCAGTTCTGAAGGCGAAAGGGGGTCAAACACAGTATTAGTATGGTGTTCCTAATAATCCTTTAGGTGAGTGTATATATATATATATATATATATATATGTATATATGTATATGTGTGTGTATGTATGTATATGTCATAGATCGCACCTCTGTGGCTCTCTCCGATCATCAAGGACACCATCACCACAGTATTGACCTTCATTTCCCATCAGCCCTGTACCTAGGTCTAATCACCCGCACAGGTGTTCCCATTTCTCCCCACTTTATAAACTGCCTCCTGACTCTCACACATTGCGATGTCTTGTTCTGCCCCGGCTAACATTACCAAGCGTTTATCTACTGTTAATGATTCCCTGTGTTCTGACCCTTGACTGTTTACTGATTCTCGTTTCTTCGTCTGCTGCCTGCCCTGACCTCCGCCTGGTATTGTTTATGATTCTGGATTTCCTTTGACATTGTCTACGCTGTTTTCTGATTACTGCTTGTCTGACTACTCTCTAATGAATATACTGCAAATGGATCCGAACGTCTCTGACTCTGTATCACAGAAGACTTCGCCACCACAGGATCCAGCAGCTATGTATCGTCTTACCTCTGAAGTGTCATCTCACCCTGGCTGCATAAACTGATTGGAAGGATGATCCGTTAAAATTACTTTACCACAAGGGTCTCACTACAGATCTGCAAGGGGAACTGGCATGTCGGGATGAAGGGAAGTCACTCAGTCAACTCATGGACCTGACCATTCATCTTGATAACCTGATGCGAGCTTGGCGAGTGCCTCAGATGCACCGAGCCACCAAATATCCCTCCGCAAGTCAAGAATCTGAGCCCATGGAGATCGGCTACACTCGGCTAACACCCGAAGAGAGAGAAAGAAGGTTACGCAATCACTTATGCTTGTACTCTGGACAATCCGGCCACATGAGGGCGACCTGTCTCAACCGACCAATATCCCGAGACTCTGCTGCGGTGAGTTCCCATCTCTGCTCTTCAAAATCCTTTGAACTAGCCGTCACTCTGCGCTTTGGCAAGGAAATAGTTAATACTACTGCTTTAATAGATTCTGGAGCTGCAGGAAATTTCATTGATCTGTCTTTCGCTAAAGCTCATCACCTTTCTCTTCTTCCATGTAAATCCCGGGTGGCAGTGGCAGCGTTAGACGGACGCCCTTTGGGTACCGGCAAGATCCAATACATCTCTCAAGAAGTCACCTTAAGCACTAGCACGCTGAACTCATTCAACTATTCACTATTGAATCCCCACGACAACCCATCATTCTTGGTCTGCCCTGGCTGGAGAAACATAATCCCACTATCTCATGGACTGAAAAGCAGATAACCCAGTGGTCCAAAGCTTGTCAAGAGGAATGTCTGCACTCTCTCACCAAGTTCACGCCGATCTCCACCCACACCGAGAATCCCGATCTTCAGAAGATTCCTGTGGAATACCACGATCTCGCTCTAGCCTTCAGTGAGAGTCGAGCCAGTCAACTTCCTCCTCACAGATCCAGTGACTGTGCGATTGATCTCATTCCAGGAGCCATTCCTACACGAGGAAGAATTGTTCCACTTTCACAACCCAAATCCGAAGCCATTAAAACTTACATCGAGGAACAGCTTTCTAGGGGATTCATAAGACCATCCACTTCCCCCGCTTTAGCCGGATTCTTCTTTGTGAAGAAAAAGGATGGAGGTTTACATCCTTGTATCGATTATCGCAGTCTCAACGAGATCACCGTGAAGTTTCGCTATCCTTTGCCATTAGTTCCAGCCGCCCTAGAACAGCTCCGTACTGTGAGGTACTTCACAAAGTTGGATTTGCGCAATGCCTATAATCTGATTCGGATCAGGGAGGGAGACGAGTGGAAAACAGCATTCTCAACCTCTACCGGGCACTATGAATATCACGTGATGCCGTTCGGGCTCGCCAACAGTTCCTCGGTATTCCAGGCATTTGTCAACGAGGTCTTCCGAGATATGCTTAACCAGAATCTCATTGTCTACATCAATGATATTCTTAACTATTCTGAGACTTTCGAAAATCACGTGCAAGATGTAAGAGCAGTGCTTCAACGCCTCATTGACAACCAACTATATGCCAAGATTCAGAAATGTGAGTTCCATCAGACACAAATCGCCTTCTTGGGTTACATCATCAGTGCTGAGGGGGTGACCATGGATAACGGCAAGGTACGAGCAGTAGTAAATTGGCCACAACCCACCACTGTGAAGGAATTACAGCGTTTCCTGGGTTTCGCTAACTTCTATGGACGGTTCATTAGAAACTTCAGTTTCACGGCAGCGCCTCTCACATCTCTCCTTCAGGGCGGAGGACAACGGTTAAAGTGGTCATCCTAGAGTGTGGCAGCATTTAAACAACTCAAGGAGAAGTTCACCACAGCTCCCATTCTGCACCATCCAGATCCCGAATGGGAGTTCATTGTGGAGGTGGACGCTTCCAATACAGGAGTCGGAGCTATACTGTCACAAAGGCATGAAGATCCAGCTAAACTATTCCCCTGTGCCTACCATTCCCGCAAACTTACTCCAGCAGAACGAAATTACGATGTGGGTGACAGGGAACTTCTGGCTATGAAGGCAGCCTTCGAAGAATGGCGGCATTGGTTGGAGGGAGCTCGTTTGCCTTTTACGGTTCTGACTGACCACCGTAATTTAGAGTATATCAAGGCTGCTAAAAGACTGAACCCCAGACAGGCCAGGTGGTCCCTCTTCTTTACTAGATTCAATTTCAAGGTCACATATGAATGGCAAGAATGGCAAGGCCGACGCTCTGTCTCGTCAGTTTGACAGCTCCTCTAGTCCTCCCACATCTGACCCCTACGACACTTATTCTCGCCCCAGTCCAGTGGGACATAATGACCGAGATTTCAGCAGCACAGAGGGAGGAGCAATCACCGCCTGAATGCCCCCCGGATTGCATCTACGTGCCAATATGCCTCCGCACACGGGTATTACAATGGGTGCATAATACTCCCAGCGCTGGACATCCCGGGATCACAGCCACCACTCACCTGGTGACAAACCGTTTCTGGTGGCCTACGCTCCAAGCCGATGTGATCACCTTCGTGCATCAGTGCACCACTTGCAACATCGTCAAGTCATCCCACCAGAGACCGGCCGGATTACTTCAACCACTACCTGTACCACAATGTCCATGGTCTCACATTGCTATTGACTTTGTAAACGATCTACCCCTCTCCCAGAACTACACGACCATTCTGACAGTGGTTGATCGGTTCTCTAAGGCCTGCAGATTCATTCCCTTGGCCAAGCTACCCACAGCCTTACAAACAGCAGAAGCTTTGGTACAGCAGGTCTTTCGATTGTACGGATTACCTGAGGATATAGTCTTGGATAGGGGACCCCAATTCACCTCTCGGGTCTGGCAGGCGTTATGTGGTCAACTCAATATTAATGTCAGTTTAACCTCCGGATATCATCCACAGTCTAACGGTCAGGTAGAGAGGTTAAATCAGGAACTTCCACGCTTTCTGCGCACCTACTGTCATCAGAACCAGCAGGACTGGAGCCGTTTCCTCATGTGGGCCGAGTACGCCCAGAATTCATTGCGCAAACCATCTACGGGCCTCACCCCTTTCCAATGTGTACTAGGATACCAACCCCCTCTGTTTCCCTGGTCCGGGGAACCCACCGATCTCCCGGCCGTTAATGCATGGTTACAGAGAAGTGAAGAGACCTGGAACAATGGACAGTGGGTGTGGCTGTCATCCAGGGACCTTCGTCTTCGACTTCCTAGCAAGAAGCTAAACCCTAGATATATGGGCCCTTTTAGGATTCTTAGACAAATAACCCCAGTATCATACCGTCTAGCTTTGCCATCCACTTATCGCATTTCTCCCACTTTTCATGTTTCATTGCTCAAACCTGCCGGTGGTCCGAGAGCAGAGAGGGACCAGGATGAGGTTGCGGAGGAGAGCTCCCCTCCAATCATCATCGATGGCCTACCGAGTAAAGGAGATACTCGATTCAAGACGCCGAGGCAGGGAGTTACAGTACTTGATCGACTGGGAGGGGTATGGTCCAGAGGAAAGATCCTGGGTGAGATCACAGGACATACTGGATCCCGCACTTACCACTGAGTTTCATCAAAACCACCCTGCAAGACCTGCCCCCAGACCCCGTGGAAGACCTCGGCGTCGCACTGGTCCTCGCTTCAGGAGCCGCTCGCAGGAGGGGGGCTCTGTCATAGATCACACCTCTGTGGCTCTCTCTGATCATCAAAGGACACATCACCGGAGTATTGAACTTCATTTCCCATCAGCCCTGTACCTAGGTCTAATCACCCGACCAGGTGTTCCCACTTCTCCCCTCTTTATAAACTGCCTCCTGACTCTCACACATTGCGAAGTCTTGTTCTGCCCCGGCTAACATTATCAAGCGTTTATCTACTGTTATTGATTCCCCGTGTTCTGATCCTTGACTGTTTACTGATTTTCGTTTCTTCGTCTGCTGCCTGCCCTGATCTCCGCCTGATATTGTTTATGATTCTGGATTTCCTTTGACATTGTCTATGCTGTTTTCTGATTACTGCTTGTCTGACTACACTCTAATAAATATACTGCAAATGGATCCGAACGTCTCTGACTCTGCATCACAATATATATATATATATATATATATATATATATATATATATATATCTCGAAGGAGCTCAGCCCGAAGGAGCGACGTGGGGCCGCCTTCCCGTGGTCTCACCACCTATAGGAGGGACCGTAAGGGGCCGGTGCTTAGAAAATTGGGCGGCAGTCGAAGGCGGGGGCCTCGACAGCCCGATCCCTGGACACGGAAACTAGCTCTAGGGACGTGGAACGTCACCTCGCTGACGGGGAAGGAGCCTGAGATTGTGCGTGAGGTTGAGAGGTTCCGACTAGAGATAGTCGGGATCACCTCTACGCACAGCTTGGGCTCTGGAACCACACTCCTCGAGAGAGGATGGACTCTTCACCACTCTGGAGTTGCCCATGGTGAGAGGCGGCGGGCTGGTGTGGGTTTGCTTATAGCCCCCCAGCTCAGCTGCCATGTGTTGGAGTTTACCCCGGTGAGCGAGAGGGTCGCTTCCCTGCACCTTCGGGTCGGGGATAGGTCTCTCACTGTCGTTTGTGCCTACTGGCCAAACGGCAGTGCAGAGTACCCGGCCTTCTTGGAGTCTCTGGGAGGGGTGCTGGAAAGTGCTCCGACTGGGGACTCCGTCGTTTTACTGGGGGACTTCAACGCCCACGTGGGCAACGACAGTGACACCTGGAGGGGCGTGATTGGGAGGAACGGCCCCCCTGATCTGAACCCGAGTGGTGTTCAGTTATTGGACTTCTGTGCTAGTTACAGCTTGTCCATAATGAACACCATGTTCAAGCATAAGGGTGTCCATCAGTGCACATGGCACCAGGACACCCTAGGCCGTAGGTCGATGATCGACTTTGTGGTCATTTCATCTGACCTCCGGCCGTATGTCTTGGACACTCGGGTGAAGAGAGGGGCGGAGCTGTCAACTGATCACCACCTGGTGGTGAGTTGGATCCGATGGCGGGGGAGGAAGCTGGACAGACTCTGCAGACCCAAGCGTACTGTAAGGGTCTGCTGGTAACGTTTGGCCGAGTCTCCTGTCAGAGAGATCTTCAACTCCCACCTCCGGCGGAGCTTCGACCGGATCCCGAGGGAGGCTGGAGATATTGAGTCCGAGTGGACCATGTTCTCCACCTCCATTGTCGAAGCGGCCGCTCGGAGCTGTGGCCGTAAGGTCTCCGGTGCCTGTCGAGGCGGCAATCCCCGAACCCGGTGGTGGACACCGGAAGTAAAGGATGCCGTCAAGCTGAAGAAGGAGACCTATCGGGCCTGGTTGGCCTGTGGGACTCCTGAGGCAGCTGACGGGTACC